>BLSH010167782.1:1486110-1515064 GCA_018402905.1 Glandirana rugosa | reverse complement strand
TACATAAGTCACGTAGTAATTCATAAGGGTCCTCAGGTTGGAGTCCTCATACCCCTTAACTTTCTACATTAAATACTAGTTTCTTTTGATTTGTCCAGGAAGGTATTCCATCTATCTGGTTCTGTCCAGGTTTTGTATACTTCTCTCAGACGACGTTGTTCCAATGTAGATCTTGTCCGTTATACACTTAGGTCAGGGTATGCCTGTTCGAATCGGCCCCATATTACATCCACTACATACGTAAATTTAACCTAGTCGACCAGGCGGAATGATTATTATAGAACTTTTGTCTGGAGTCACCGAAGGAGGGTCAGTAAAAGTCTATGTCAGGACGAGTGGTAATAACCGTGGGTACTTCAAAGCTATCTGTAGTAATATGTTGGTTAATTTGATACATTTCCTTCAGTAGATATTCCACAATATGTACATAAACTTCATGGGTGCCAATAATGGTGAGCAGGACTGTATCTGAAAATGACTGGGAGGAAGCCACTGAGGTCTGTTTTCAAGATATTATTAGTAAGGCGGACCAGCTGATCCAATTTAAATGCATACATCACCTACATTATACCCCGGCTAAGCTTGTCCGTATGGGACTGGATTCACATATTGCCTGTTCTAGATGTAACCTTGTTGCAGCAGACTCTCTTCATATGTTTTGGACCTGTCTTGGTCTATCTACCTTATGGAAGGACCTGTTTAGTTTTCTTTGATCATAAATTACATCTTTCAATTCCCCATACTCCTGAGGTTGGACTCCTGGGAATACTTAATGATGCACTGAATACATGCCACTGCGTACACTGTTGTTTTATGCTCACAAGACCATCCTATTACACTGGAAGGATGCCACTCCTCTTGCAACTGGGGCTCTCTTTCACAACGTCCAGGGAGACCTACGTAAATTCAAATTGATCTACAAAAGTAGGACCTGCCCCAAGAAATTTCTTAAGATCTGGCAGTCATGGCGCATAGTGTGATACTGTATGCCCGTTGTTTTGAATGGGTATCTATGAGTGTTGTACAGTATTTTTACCTTGTCTTGTTTTTTCCCTTGACACTAGGTTGGATCTCACCAAGGTCCTGAGTTATGGTCACTCTCTCCTTAATGAAGAACCAGTGGATTTCTCCCAGGTATATAGGTTTGGGACCCCTACTGGTATACTTGAGCAAATATATGAAAATCCTGCTGTAACCCTATTGTAATCCCTGTGTCGGGGGAGTTGTTTTGTTTTCCTGTATTAACCATGAAAAATCTTAAATAAAAACCTTTGAAGAAAAAAAAATTGGTGTTATCAATCTCACTCTCTCACACTGGTTACTGGAAGTTCAACATGTCACCTCATGGCAAATTAACTCTTTGAGGATCTGAAAAAAAATTGTTGCTCTACATAAAGTTGGCCTAGGCTATAAGAAGATTGCCAAGACCCTGAAACTGAGCTGCAGCACGGTGGCTAAGACCATACAGCAGTTTAACAGGACGGGTTCCACTCAGAATAGGCCTCGCCATGGGCGACCAAAGGAGTTTAGTGCACTTGCTTAGAGTCGTATGCAGAGGTTGTTTTTGGGAAATAGATGTATGAGTGCTGCCAGCATTGCTGCAGAGGTTGAAGGGGTGGGGGGGCAGCCTGTCAGTGCTCAGACCATACGCTGCACACTGCATCAAATTGGTCTGCATGGCTGTTGTCCCAGAAGGAAGCCTCTTCTAAAGATGATGCACAAGAACAGTTTGCTGAAGACAAGTAGGCTAAAGGCATGGGTTACTGGAATCATGTCCTGTGGGCCGATGAGACCAAGATAAACGTATTTGGTTCAGATGGTGTCAAGCGTGTGTGGTGAGGGGTACAAAGACAAGTGTATCTTACCTACAGTCAAGCATGGTGGTAGGAGACTCATGGTCTGGGGCTGCATGAGTGTTGCTGGCACTGGAGAGCTATAGTTCATTGAGGGAACCATGAATGTCAACATGTACTGAGACATACTGAAGCAGAGCATGATCCCCTCCCTTCGGAGACTGGGCCGCAGGGCAGTATTCCTACATGATAACAACCCCAAGCACACCTCCAAGACAACCACTGCCTTGCTAAAGAAGCTGAGGGTAAAGGTGATGGACTGGCTGAGCATGTTTTCAGACCTAAACCCTATTGAGCATCTATGGGGCATCCTCAAACGGAAGGTGGATGAGCACAAGGTCTCTAACATCCACCAACTCCGTGATGTCATCATGCAGCAGTGAAAGAGGACTCCAGTGGCAACCTGTGAAGCTCTGGTGAACTCAATGCCCAAGAGGGTTAAGGCAGTGCTAATAATGGTGGCCACACAAAATATTGGCACTTTGGACCCAATTTGGACATTTTCACTTAGGGGTGTACTCACTTTTGTTGTAAGCGGTTTTTACATTAATGGCTATGTGTAGAGTTATTTTGAGGGAACAGCAAATTTACACTGTTATACAAGCTGTGCACTCACTACTTTACATTGTAGCAAAGTCTCATTTCTTCAGTGTTGTCACATGAAAGGATATAATAAAATATTTACCAAAATGTGAGGGGTGTACTCACTTATGTGAGATACTGTATTTGTGAGAAATCTCTTAGGCTAGGTCTACACCTATGCATCTGTGTGGGTCGCGTTTGCTAAGGTACCACAGCCCATTCATGCGAATGGGCTGCCCTGCCTGTATCCCCAGCAGAAAAAGGTGCATGTGATTTCCCTGCGGTTCCTGCACCCACAAACTCGCTACGTTTTTCTCACAGCAGCCACTGCCATAGATGTGAGCTGAGGGTTAGTACTTATCAAACAAGGCACCTGCATTGGGTGTGCTTGGGAATTCTTTCTCAGTATTTAGTCTGTGTGCAAATTGTCTACAATCTATGGTTAAGCGCTGCGCTAGCTGTGTGATATATAAATCCTGTATAACATTAATGGTATATATATTTAAAAATGAATCAATCCTGGTGTACTGATGGCCTATCTCATTTCATGAGGTCCTAAAATGCCAGGACAGTACAAATACCCCCAAATCACCCCTTTTTGAAAAGTAGACAGTCTGAGGTATTTAGTAAGAGGCATGTAGAAGTTTTGGTCACAATTTTTTGGAAAATGAAGAAATGAAATACAATTTGGGTTTTTGCCCAACTTTTTTTTTACATACTGCTACCAGTGCAGTACAGCATCATCATATGACTGGTGTGGCAGTGATCAGGGATACTGACTGGTGACAGTATGTATAAATAAAATGTGAATAATTTTTTTTTTTTTTTTATGTAAATCATTTTTATTACATTTTGTTAAAAATGTCTTTAACGTTTTGTCATCATAGTAGTTCAGTGTCTTTACAGCAATACTGTGCTACTCAGGCCACTCACACCATCTGGGTACAGATCATAATTCAGTGGACACAGCAGTCACGGAATCATGCATGTGCGACATACCAGTACGGCGCGGTGCCAGCAGCTTCCACCCGCTCACAATACATTTATTGTGAGCGGGTCGGCAAGCAGTTAAAGATTATCAAAACCCGAAAACAAAAATGTAATATATTGCAGCTTGCCAGGCTTTATAAGGTGGATGCATGAATGTTCATTTTTCAGGCCCCGAACCTCCTTTTCTCAGTTCTCCCAATGGTGCTCTAGGCTCGTCTTCTGCCTGTGCCATAATAGTAAGCCGCTTCCTATGGTGGTGCACCTGCATGCTCGATCCTGAGCCAGGCTGTGTGCATCCATTGACACACACAACTTGGCTGGGCCCCGCCCCTGCTCTCAGTTCATTGGATTTGACAGACAGCGACAGGAGCCAACGGCTCCTGCTGCTCTCTGCCAAGCTTGTGAGACAAGAAAGAAAACAAATGCAGACACCACATCTAAGGATTAATAAGCTTTAATATATTACTGTACATTTATGTTCTTAGGTTTAGTTTTGCTTTAAAAGCATTGATAGTTCACTGCTAACATCTCTATAAACTGTTTATAGGGCATCTTAAATCAGACGTGACATGGTTTATTGCATGGGTGCTCAACCTGTGGCCCTCCAGCTGTTAAGTCCAATGGGGCATTGGAAGTCACTGACAGTTACAAGCATGACTCCCAAAGGTAGATGCATGATGGGACTTGTAGTGTTCCACAGCAGATGGAGGGCCACAGGTTGAGCACCCGTGTTCTATTGTTAGGTATTTCCCCCCGAACCCCAGATTTAACAAAAAAAAGTGATTAAAAAAAAAATAGATGAAAAAAGTAAAAGAATACTTACAACGCAACTTCACTTGGCACACTCTCATCCTGATAAAATTGGGGATCCCATATGCTGTGAGAATGCTTGGCTCGTGGTTGCAATGAAATATATTAATATAACCCCCCCCCCTTGGGATTTGAAATAAAAAACAGACATGCAGAAGATGATAATCTCCTGAATGCCTGGC
Organism: Glandirana rugosa; assembly: GCA_018402905.1. Classification (NCBI taxonomy): domain Eukaryota; kingdom Metazoa; phylum Chordata; class Amphibia; order Anura; family Ranidae; genus Glandirana; species Glandirana rugosa. Next base: position 1,510,647 of record BLSH010167782.1, on the reverse strand, counting down.
TCTACCACCTTCTGAAAAGCAATCCACCACATATTGCTTTTCAGAGCGTGGTAAACACGACCGCCCATCTGAAAGAAACCTTGCTGTATTACAGAAAGCTGGAATCTTATGGCGCTTACTATCTGATAATTAGCTTAGTTTAGTAGTCCCACTTATCAAATGGTTATTTTATATAGTACCTGTTTTTATTTCTAGAACAGGTACTTTATAAACAGAATATAAAATAGTCATTGGTCGAGTGAATCGTTCACATGCTCATTTCTATTCCTTGTTTAGTATATCCTAAAACTGCCATAAATCAATGTGAAAGCAGTCTGACAGCTGCAGGGTATGTTTCTTCCACCGCAAGCCAAAAAAGACCTAGTTAACCCCACATTTATATCTGATGGACCTCTGAATGGTTCCCATTGCTTGGGATGTATTAAGTTTTCCATGGAATAAACAAGTATTATTATTGTTCAGAATATTTTGACTAGTATATAAAATAATGCTTCACTGGATTTATTACCTGTTCTATACATAGCATTCAGCACGTCCACTGTTGTTATATCATTAATAAATCACCAGAAAATGCAAACTGTATCATCGGTCATTTTTATGGAGATTTAAGGCTTGAACACACACAATGGGAGTTATTTCTTGCCGAAATGTTTCTGTAGATAAACACTGTAAATATCACTGTTTAAATGCTTTACAAAGCTTATTAAAGTATTATTTCCTATCGTATATCTGTCAGATAAGTCCCCATTATATCTCTTTACAGGAAGCCATTAGTGCTGGTTCAGACAGGAATCGCACTGCATTCCTGTTCAAATCACATGCGATTCTTTGTGTGATTTGAGCCCATACAAGGTTGTAAAAAAAAAAATTACAAAAAAAACAAGATCTGTGCTGCAGCCACTGACTGCATCAGCTGATTGAATACTGGTTTTCCAACAGGACCATTCTACAGAAGCCAGTTCTGTTGAACAGAGAGGGGAACACACGCATTCAAATTTGACCAGTTCCTGCTGAACCAGCCGGATTTGGTGTGTGTATGCCCAGCTTAAGACACCTTTCGAGCAGGGGCGGTCCGTGCATTGTGGGTGCTGCCTCCCATCCACTGCCGCTGCCACCCTCCCTATCGATGCACCCAGCCCTTATCAGGATGCCAGCCGCGTGAATTCCTATGACGGGGGTGTGTTTTTTGAAGCACCTGATTAGAACCAGCTCTAATAGGCTTCAAAATAAGGTGGGCTCGGGGCACAGAGCATTACATCCGGAGCCCACCCAGGTGCGTTGCAACAGCAAATGAATAAATGTTCACAGTTGCAACACTGATCCTCCTCCCGGGCCAATCGGAAAGCAGGTCTGATACCCATCACCCAATTGCCAATCCTATTGAACGCCTAAGAGGAGGGGAGGAAGCGAGGAGGAGAAGACACAGGAGCTGATGCCCACCGCAGCCTGATGTTCACTGATCCCCATGCTGCCCGATGTGCCCACCGATGCCCGATCCCAGCTGCTGCCAGATGTGCCCACCGATGCCTGATCCCCGCAGCTGCCCGATGTGCCCGCCGCCTAGATGGGGTGAGTGCCAGTGGCCCGGCAGACAGCGAGGGGGGGTTTGAGGTGCCGCGAGGGGGGTGGTTGTTTGTCGCCCCCCCCCGCAAGCAAAAAAACACCAGCTGCCACTGCTTTTGATCATTGTTTCTTATATCCCCAACCATTCTATTTCTTGACTTTTGCTAGCACACTTTAAGGTCTCATACACACGGACGTTTTTTGACGCGGGCATTTTCTGGCGTTTTTTGCAGCTCTCCATGTTAGTCAATGGCCCCATAAAAATGTTGGCGTTTCTGAGCTGTAGATGGCGTCGGCGTTAGTGAGCTGAAAGTAGAACCCACGGCCATCGCGTCCTGAGGCTGTAACGTTTTGGCGTTTTTTGACGCCGACGCCGCAAAACGTCGACTAACGCCAACAAACGCCAACAAATATTGTACCGGCGTTTTCCGGCGTTTTTTCACGCTGATGTTTTTAGTTTGAAAAATAGCAGAGGGATGATTTTTTTTTTAAAAACGCCTATTGACGCCGACGCTCACTAACGCGATGCATAACGCCGAAAAACGCAGATTTTTTTTCCTTGACGTCGGGCCCGATGTTTTGTTTATTTTTATTTTTTAAAGATACGCCCCTGTGTATGAAGCCTTAAAGAAAGATTAGCAGACAATTATGATCTCAAATCTGACTATCCTCTGATATCCCTGGACACATTTAGAATGTGATATGCAGTAAGAACAATGTGACTGCATACAGGTCACCTTTTGCTGACCTGTGTATATCTGTTTAATGGATTAACAGGTTCTGCTGTAACCTATTTCATGTTGATACAATGGTTTATTGACACCTGCTGTAACAAATTACATTGCTCATCTACAGCGCCTTGAAAAAGTATTCATACGTCTTGAAATTTTCCACATTCTGTCATGTTACAATCAAACACGTAAATGTATTTTATGTGATAAACCAACACAAAGTGGCACATAATTGTGAAGTGGAAGGAAAATGATAAATGGTTTTTACATTTTTTCACAAATAAATATCTGAAAAGTGCAGTGTGCATTTGTATTCAGCCCCCTTTTCACTGATACCCCTAACTAAAATATAGTGGAACCAGTTGCCTTCAGAAGTTATCTAATTAGTAAATAGAGTCCACCTGTGTGTCATTTAATCTCAGTATAAATACAACTGTTCTGTGAAGCCCTTTGGTTTGTTAGAGAACTTTAGTGGACAAACAGCATCATGAAGGCCAAGGAACACATCATCAGGTCAGAGATAAAGTTGTGGAGAAGTTTAAAGCAGGGTTAGGTTATCAATAAATATCCCAAGCTTTGAACATCTCACAGAACACTGTTCAATCCATCATCCAAAAATGGAAAGAGTATGGCACAACTACAAACCTACCAAGACATGGCCGTCCACCTAAACTGACAGACTGGGCAAGGAGAGCATTAATAAGAGAAGCAACCAAGAGGCCCATGGTAACTCTGCAGGAGCTGCAGAGATCCACAGCTCAGTTGGGAGGATCTGTCCACAGGATAACTATTAATCGTGCACTCCACAAATCTGGCCTTTATGGAAGATTGGCAAGAAGAAAGCTATTGTTGAAAGAAAGCCATAAGAAGTCCCGTTTGCAGTTTGTGAGAAGCCATGTGGGGGACACAGCAAACATTTGGAAGAAGGTGCTCTGCTCAGATGAGACCAAAATTTTACTTTTTGGCCTAAAAGCAAAACTCTATGTGTGGCGCAAAAAGAACACTGAACATCACTCTGAATACGCCATCCCCACCGTGAAACATGGTGGTGACAACATCATGTTATGAGGATGCTTTTTTCAGCAGGGACAGAGAGGCTGGTCAGAGTTGATGGGAAGATGGATGGAGCCAAACACAGGGCAATCTTAGAATAAAACCTGTAAGAGTTTACAAAAGACTTGAGCCTGGGGCAGAGATTCACCTTCCAGCAGGACAAAAACCCTAAACATACAGCCAGAGCTACAATGTAATGGTTTAGAACTTTTGATAAAAGCATATTAACGTGTTAGAATGGCCCAAATTCCAGACCTAAATCCAGTTGAGAATCTGTGGCAAGACTTGAAAATTGCTGTTCACAGATGTTCTCCATCCAATCTGACAGAGCTTGAGCTATTGCGCAAAGAAGAATAGGCAAACATTTCACTCTCTAGATGTGCAAAGCTGGTAGAGACATCCCCAAAAATACTTGCAGCTGTAATTACAGTGAAAGGCGGTTCTACAAAGTATTGACTCAAGGAGGCAGAATACAAATGCACGCCACACTTTTTATATATTTATTTGTAAAAAAAATTGAAAACCATTTATCATTTTCTGTCTATTTCACAATTATGTGCCACTTTGTGTTAGTCTATCACCTAAAATCCCAATAAAGTACATTTACATTTTTGGTTGTAACATCACAAAAAGTGGAAAATGTCAAGGGGTATGAATACTTTTTCAAGGAACTGTATACAGCCATTTGGGAAAAAAGCAAACAAAACCAAAAGAAACGGAAATGTGAAGGGAGTAGTGCAAGGCAGGGTGAGGTTGATTTACTAAAGCCTCGTACACACGGGACGACGATCGTACTTACGATCGTCTCAAATCGTATGTTGGATAATGTAACTTGCGGATAATGTAACTTGCATACTGACTGCACTACACGATCGTACGCCCACAGAAAGAACGTTCAGGTGCATGTAATTAGCATCCGGCCGTTCCTGACTTCTGACCATGCGTGTTTTACACAATACAACTTGTTGTACCAACTTCTCTGTACACACAATACAACGGTCGTATGACCGTTTGTTGGTACGACCAAGTTTTCTAGTCTGCTCAAACAACTCCCCTTGTACGACCGTCGTATGTCGGCTGTTCTAATCACGCATACGAACGATCGATTTCGCATACAACGGTCGTTCATACAACCTGTTGCATACGATTGTCGTCCCGTGTGTACGAGGCTTAAGACTGAACAGTGCAAAATCTGGTGCAGCTGTGCATGGTAGCCAATCAACTTCTAACTTCAACTTGTTCAGTTGAGCTTGAAAAAAATATCTGGAAGCTGATTGGTTTCTTTGCAGAGCTGCACCAGATTTTGCACTCTACAAAATTAGTAAATAAACCTTGGTGCACACACTGAGTTTTTTTTGTTCACTTAGCAGGTTGAAGAAAAAAAATGCACAAATCCCTGCATCAGCATCGCTTGTTCTGGACTTCTACCATTGTGTTTTTGTATTCTGACAGTGGGGACTCACCCCCTCCAGGAAACACTGATCAGTGCTGTAGTCATTAGCTGCACATGCTGAATGAATGCTGATTTTCCAGCTTAACTGTTTAACAGAAGGCAGTCATTATACCGGCTTCTGTTGAACAGACAGCGATACACGTGGGCCTGCTGAAGCAGCTGGTTTTCAGTAGGTGCATACCCAACTTAAAGGTGGCCATGGATGGATTGAAATTTGACCAGTTCAGCAGGGACCAGATGAATTTTGATCCATGTGTGGCCACTGCAATTGAACAGAAACGGATCTACCGATCGACTTCTGTTAAACCGCGCTATCAAATAAAAGCCACTCGATCAGTGCTGCAGGCAATAGGCTTCAGCCCTGGATTTTGACAGCTCCAACAACAAGAAAACAGGAGTGCAGGATCTTCATTAGCATGATAGTATACATTTATTGAAAGAAAAAACTAGCACACTTACAGTTAAAATGCTTGAAAATCAGCATGGGTGGTGGGAATCACTAAGATAGTTACAAAGCAAGGCTGTGTGCAGCAACGACAGTTCCAGATCCTCTCAGAGGACTGAGAAAGAAGGGATTGTCCCTCGAAACATGTTACCGCCTTCCTCTTTCCATCAGCACGTAGAGTTCACTTCGAGGCATTAGACAACCGCGCAGAATGCTGTTTATTGGCGTCGTTTTGACAGCTGTCAGAGTGGGTCCCTGTGATGCTGCTATTCCTGCACACAGCCTTGCTTTGTATCCATTTCGGTGGTTCCTACCACCCATGCAGATTTTCACTGTAAGTGTGCTATTTTTTTCTTTCAATAAATGTATATTATCATACTAATGAGAATCCTGGGCTCCTGTTTTTTTTTTTGTTGTTTGAGCTGCCTTAGATCCTCTTGGATCTCCTCTAGAGGCTGCAAGATCATCCCATTAGATGCCCCTTGATCATCTTTCTGATTGGCTTGGATTTTTTTCTTATGTTATTGGCATTGAACGCTGGGACTTGTAGTGAGCTTTACGGGTTTGTGGTTTTTGACAGTGAGGAGTACCCCCCATGTCAGAATACAATAGTGCAGCATGGAGGATTCCCCATCCACTGATAGGGTAATCAGTTAAAAACCTGAACCATGTATAACCAGCTTAACCCCTTTCCATCGGCATCTCCCAGCCCTTTAAGGGGTTGCAGATGCTGAGAGGTGGGGTAGGGTTTATGATCATGTGACCGCCATGATTGGCAAAGAAGTGATCGGGAGCACTGCAGGGAGCACCAAGGCCCACCCGCCAAGAGGCCGCATATTTGTGTACGATCGGCGCCTAGGGGTTATATTAAAACTATAGGCAAAACTTTTTTTTTCATCGTGGATAGAGCAAAGGAGGGTTATAAGCCCTGTAAGAATTGTTTTGGCCATCTGTGTCCCATTGGGGGATTTCCCTTCACTTCCTGTCCCAAAGCCAAACAGGAAGTGAAATCTCTGCAAGGGAATGCCTTGGGGACCCCCAGGTCACCAGAACTAGTGTCGCCATTAAAAGATTTTCCCTTTATTACTTTTCTGGGGCAACCGAAAATTTGGGATTTTCTTTTACTTTCAGTTTCAATGATAATAGTAAACAGGACAAATAGAGGGGTGATACTAACAGGGGCACAAACAGCAAAGAAAAACTGACAAGTGTTCTAATCTATCTGCACTCTATCCACAACTAAAAAAAAAAATTGCCTTTAGTCATACTCTAACCGCTTGCCGACCGCTGGTCGGCAATTGACGGCGACAAGGTGGCTCTTTCCCGCAAAACGCCGTCATACGACGGCGGCTGCGGGATTGAGCTTAGTGAGCGCACGCGCGCCGCCGGAGGCGCGCACGCGTGCTCACTGTGTTCGGGGAGGGCCAGGGAGTGGGTGCGGCGGCTTCGATTGCCGCCGGCTACCCGCGATGGCCCCCCCGGAGTGAAAGAACAGAGGTCTGTGTAAGTAAACACGGACCTCCGTTCTGTGAAGGGGGAAGGGCTGTGATCACAGCCTTCCTGTACATGGAGGCTGTGACCACTTCCCTTCCCCAGCTAGGGCAGTCCCCATACAGTTAGAACACGCCCAGGGAACATAGTTAACCCTTAGAGCGCCCCCTGCAGGTTAACCCCTTCACTGCCAATGGCATTTACACAGTAATCAGTGCATTTTTATAGCACTGATCGCTGTATAAATGCCAATGGTCCCAAAAAAGTGTCAAAATGTTCCGACATGTCCGCAGAAGTATCGCAGTACCGCTAAAAATCGCAGATCGCCGCCATTACTAGTAAAAAATAAAAAAAAATAAAAACCCCAAAAATTAATTCTCATCATCCGTAAACGCGACCACTTTTGCGCAAACCAATCAATAAACGCCGATTGCGATTTTTTTTTATCACAAATATGAGGAAGAATATAAATCGGCCAAAAACGGTGAAAAAAAATGTTTTTTTATATTTTTTTTTTGGATTTGTATTTTAGCAAAAAGTAAGAAATTTGGGTTTTTTTGCAAAATTGTCGCTCTTCTTTTGTTTATAGCGGCGATCAGAAATGACGCAGCGGTGATCAAATACCACCAAAAGAAAGCTCTATTTGTGGGAAAAAAAGGACGCAAATTTCGTTTGGGTACAACTCCGCACGACCGCGCAATTGTCAGTTAAAGTGACGCAGCGCCGAATCACAAAAAGGGCTCCGGTCCTAAAGCTGGAAATCCTTCCGGGGCTGAACTGGTTAAAGAGGAACTGCAGTCTGCTCACATAATTTGTAATACAAACATCTTTGCCATTCTGATGCTTCCCTCCAACCACTTTGCATATTATTTAATATATACTGTGATTCTGTACTTTCCAAATATGCTGCAGAAATCTCTCTCCACTGAGTTTGGCTTCAATCATTTTTACTGTGGGCAGCTGCTGCCTGTTCACATCCTGGATTTACACAGACACAAAGAGGCACACCTCCAGCCCTGCAGCTCTCATTGGCCCTCTTATGACTCACCCCCCCTCCCTTCCTGGCAAACTCTCATGAGAGTGAGAGAGAGAGCTGTGCATGATGTCTTTAAACTAAATCTCTCTAAAACTGAGCTAGTAATATCCCCCTCGGCCCGTGCCCCCCTCCGTGACTTTTCCATCAAAATCAATAATGCAGTCACACCCCCTGTGCCAGCGTCTGGCTGCACTTTGTGACATCATGACGCTGGCGCTGTGTGTTCATCTCGACGTCTTCCACAAGGGTTATTTAGTGCCACTGCCGAGCAGACAGGTCTGCTCAGTTGGCGCTTTTCTCTCTAATCAGTCGCCCATGTGACATTGGCGGTCACTCAGGGTCACTTGGGAGTACTTATACTCCCTCCAACCGGACCAGCTTCTTCCTGTGGGGGTGTAGTGGTCAATTGTGCACCATTCAATGGCTATGGACGTAGTAGGTATTTGGTCTGTTTCTTTTTAGTCATACTGGTTTGATGTTTGGTTATCTCTTCTTAGTACTGGCTCCCCTTAGTTGGGAGATATCTTTGTCACTTTTTACCCCACTCTTTCATTTTTTGCACTTAGTTTAGGTCCACTCCTACCACATCACTACTGCTGTCACTTATATTGTTAAAAGCACTCACTATAGCCAATGCAGTATCCTTTGATACAATGTGCACAATATAGTGTATTGCCTATTATATACACATCTTAATACTATATGTTATGTTTTATTTATAGATTCAGGTGATATGGCCTATATCACCTTATCTACACATGGGGGAGCCCTGGTCCCCTTTTGGTCTTCCATCCTGTGCCTTGGGGTTTTGCCGCCTCAGCTCCTGGGCCTGAGTATTTACCTCTCCTGCCAAATTTCTGGCTCTCAGCCCTTCCCACCTAGATACGCAGTTTATCTGTAAGTATGAGTGGGCAACCAATGGTTAATTCTGCTATTTCAGTTATATGTTTGCTATATACAGCATCCTCCTATCCCTTGAAAAAATAGACCCACTATAATTACATATCAATCCTTCTTTATAGATAATAATCTTGCATCTGCTCCTGAAGATTGGAAGTGTTTCCATGAAATGTGTCAAGCTATATAGATGCCATAAAATTTTTATTGTCATCCGCAATTTTACGGATTTTGTATCATTGGCCTGTACCAATTTTGTACGGTTTTACAATACACTGTGTGAACACGGAATCTGGAGTTTGAGTTTTATATGGAAGTATATATAATGCATTGTTTTGTTTCAACGATATTATGTCATTATATTGTCATTATGTAGTTAATACATGTAATACAAATTTTTTTGTTTATACTTTTTGTATATGTTATGATATTATGCTTACTAGATTTTTCACATACGTCCTCCAGATACCCCACGTTCATGTTACTGCCCCGGGCGTATGCCTCATATAAGGTCCCACATTCCTTTTTTTTTTTTAATAGTACATAGGGATGATTTACCGCCTTGTGCTTCATTTAAATTCCCAAACCCCTTCCCCTCTTTCTTTTAGTTCTTTAAAGAAATGTTTGTTTAACTACTAAAATTGTTAAATTGTACTTAACCTTTTATTCAGACTCAACATTATGTAATTTGTTATTTAAATAAAAAGCCAATAGAAAGGAAAAGTAGTTATACAAAAATAACATGTGGCATTATTGGTATTGATTCTCTTTGTACCGCAAAATTTGGGAATGTGGCAGGGTGTGTTTTATGCCTATGTACTTTTTGTTCCTCTTTCTTATCATGTGAATCTACCACGTGTTGTCCCTCTCAGTATGTCAGAAGCCTGCATAGTTATTATAAGAGTAAATAGAATACTGCAGAGAGAGAGAGAGAGAAATGATGTATTCTGCCAATGCTGACCTCTGCTTTTGGAAATACTTGCTCACTAGGGTAGAGTTTCTGGCTCTGTTTGAACATGAGTTTGACTAAAACCCAGCCTGTTCACAGTTTGGCAAATGGTGAACAAATTAGACATTTTTGCCTAGCCCCTTGCAGCACACCTTGTCCCCACCTTCTCCAAAAGCATGGGGGGGATTACAGTATCTCACAAAAGTGAGTACACCCCTCCCATTTTTGAAAATATTCTATTATATCTTTTCATGTGACAACACTAAAGAAATGACACTTTGCTACAATGTAAAGTAGTGAGTGTACAGCTTGTATAACAGTGTAAATTTGCTGTCCCCTCAAAATAACTCAACACACAGCCATTAATGTCTAAACCAATGGCAACAAAAGTGAGTACACCCCTAAGTGAAAATGTCCAAATTGGGCCCAAAGTGTCAATATTTTGTGTGGCCATCATTATTTTCCAGCACTGCGTTAACCCTCTTGGGCATGGAGTTCACCAGAGCTTCACAGGTTGCCACTGGAGTCCTCGTCCACTCCTCCATGTCTCCAGGCCCAGTCTCCAAATGGAGGGGACCATGCTCTACTTCAGTATGTCACAGTACATGTTGGCATTCATGGTTCCTCAATGAACTGTAGCTCCCCAGTGCCAGCAGCGCTCATGCAGCCCCAGACCATGACACTCTCACCACCATGCTTGACTGTAGGCAAGACACACTTGTCTTTGTACTGCTCATCTGGTTGCCACCACACACGCTTGACACCATCTGAACCAAATAAGTTTATCTTGGTCTCATCAGACCACAGAACAAGGTACCAGTAATCCATGTCCTTAGTCTGCTTGTCTTCAGCAAGCTGTTTGCGGGCTTTCTTGTGCATCATCTTTAGAAGAGGCTTCCTTCTAGGATGACAGCCATGCAGACCAATTTGATCCAGTGTGCGGCGTATGGTCTATGCACTGACAGACTGTCCTCCCACCCTTTCAACCTTTGCAGCAATGTTGGCAGCACTCATACTTCTATTTCCCAAAGACAACCTTTGAATATCACGCTGAGCCCTCAACTTCTTTGGTCGACCATGGCGATGCCTGTTCTGAGTGGAACCTGTCCTGTTAAAGCACCGTATAGTGTTGGCAGCCGCGCTGCAGCTCAGTTTCAGGGTCTTGGTAATCTTCTTATAGCCTAGGCCATCTTTATGTAGAGCAACAATTCTTTTTTTCAGATCCTCAGAGAGTTCTTTGCCATGGGGTGCCATGTTGAACTTCCAGTGACCAATACGAAAGAGTGAGAGTGATAACACCAAATTTAACATACCTGCTCCCCATTCACACCTGATACCTTGTAACACTAATGAGTCACATGACACCGGGGAGGGAAAATGGCTAATTGGACCAAATTTGGATATTTTCGCTTAGGGGTGTACTCACTTTTGTTGCCAGGGGTTTAGACATTAATGGTTGTGTGTTGAGTTATTTTGAGGGGACAGCAAATGTACACTGTTATACAAGCTGTACACTCACTACTTTACATTGCAGCAAAGTGCCATTTGTTCAGTGTTGTCACATGAAAAGATATAATAAAATATTTACAAAAATGTGAGGGATGTACTCACTTTTGTGAGATACTGTAACACCAACATGTCAGAATAAAATGATAACCCCTATCCCCCCACCCGTGTCAGTATTTTGTTGAACCACCTCTTGCTTTAATTACATTAAATGAGATGGTGGCCATTTGTGGACTTGAATCTTCAAGTCATTCCACAGATTTTAAATTTGGTTTAGGTCTGGGCTCTGACTAGTTCATGCAAGTACATTCACCTTGTTCTCCTTTAACCACTGTGGTTTGCTGTGTGCTTTGAGTCATTGTCATGTTGGAAGGTAAACCTTCTTCCCATTGACAACTTTCTGGCAGAGGGCAAAAGTTTTTCCTCAAGAATTTGACAGTATTTTGCCCCATCCATTTTTTCTTCTATCCTGGAAAGTGCTCCAGTACGATCTGCAGAGAAACACCCCATAACAGGATTTTACCACCTCCATGCGTTACTGTAGGAATGGTGTTATTTGGATGGTGAGCTTTATTGGATTTCCATAATACATATCCTTTGGTGTTGAGGCCAAATAATTCAGTTTTAGTCTCATCTAACCATAACACCTTTTTCCATGTGGCCTAAGAATCTTCAAGGTGCGTTTTGGCAAAGCTCAGTCATGACTGCATGTGGCCTTTCTGGAGGAGTGGCTTTTTTTCTTGCAACCCTCCCATACAAGCCACATTTGTGGAGAATTTGTGATATTGTTGTCACATGCACACAATGACCACTCTTTGTCATAAATTACTGCAACTGCTTCAGAGGTGTTGTAGGCCTCTTGGTAGCCTCTCTGACCAGTTTCCTCCTGGCTCTTTCATTCAATATGCAGCGACTTCCTGATCCAGGGAGGGTCTGTGTTGTACCAAATACCTTCCACTTCTTAATAACAGACTTCACTGTGCTTCTAGGCATTTATAAAGCCTTTGAAATGTTTACGTATCCATCTCCTAACTTGTGCCTGCCCACAACTTTATCCCGGAGACATTTTGACAGTGCCTTGCCACCCATAGTTGATTGTTTGCTTCAGTTGCACTACCAGGGACTGAAATGCTCCAGGAAAGCTCTTTTCATGCTGAGCTAATCAAAATGGCCACAGCTGATCGCAGTTGAAAGTCAAATGGCTTTGTGTGCTATTGAAAAGGTGATTAGCTACACATGATTGAGTTTACAAATCTTTTTTAGGAGGAAGGTGATCCTTTTCCAACTCAGTGATCCTGTTTTTTAATTTTTTTTTCTGACATGTTCGTATTTAATCTTTTACTTGGATGTTATAAGTTGCACTGAGTAAATACAGCTGGATAAAACAAAAACAATGGGGTTGATTTACTAAAGGCAAATTGACTCTGCAAGTGCAGTTTCTCCAGAACATAGTAAATGAGTGAAAGCTCTTCTGACTTCCGTCATCCAACTGTGTGCAAGCAAAAATGCTGTTTATTTAATTTTCCTTGCATGTGGTCGGTGAAGTGCACTTGCAGTCTATTTGCCTTTAGTAAATCAACCCCTGTGCCTTTCTTCATTTCAGGCCAAAAAGCATTTCATTTTAGATAGAGTTTAGGCCCCTTTCACATGGACGTTCTGTTCAGGTCCGCCTGTCTGTTTTTTCAGGCGGACCTGAACGGAGCCTCTATGCAGCCCTATGGAGTGACGGATGTCAGTGGAGATATGTCCGCTGACACCCGTCGCTCTCCGATCCGCTCCATTTCCATAAAGTGTGACGTGGAAAACCCTAGTTTTCCATCCATCTGCGGATTGGATGACAACGGACAGACAGATCCGTTGTCATCCGATTTCCTATAGGGGAGAGCACAGAGAGTGGAGGCGGATCCCTCATCCATCGGCTCAGCGAGGATCAGCGGAGCGATCCCCACTGAGCAAAATGGGCCCCGTACATGGACACGTCTGTGTGAAAGGGGCCTAAGAGAGGATTTTAACCCGTCAGATTTCTTTTTTTTGCCCCCTGTGTCTTTGGCAAAACAGAGGAGTGAGGGGATCCCTTATTGTCACTGGAACTAGTGTTCCCATTAGATTTCCTCTGTATTCTATTCTGGTGACAACCCAAAATTGTGATTTTCCTTTACTTTTACTTTTGCTGATAACAGTAAACAGGACAATAAAGAGAGGATGAATCTCTGTAATGGGGGCACAGACAGTGCCTTTAATTATACTGCATAATAGACATGCTAGAGCTATCTGCAAAGGGCTGAATTTGTGGGGTGAATAATTTGGATAATAGCAATCGCTTTGCATTGATCAAGACATTGCATTATTATTGGTTCTGTTCTACTGTATATTTTTCAGTGACTCTTTAGATGATGTTTAGAGGATAATTTGCAGCTCAATGTGTAAACTACCACTGCAGAGCTGATTTACTATGTACTAACGAGATTATTGGACATCTGTTCACTCCAAACAGCCAAATGGATTTGAGGAAATGCTTACTTCACCTTAAACCAATTAGTTGTTTGGCGATAAAACATGTTCTTTGTTGTGGAGATGTTTTTATATATATCTGTCTTTCCTTTTATTATCTTAAAGTATATGTAAACCCAATCAGTAAAATCTAATATAAGCTTCAGCATGATAAAGTAATTTTAACCACTTGCCAACCAACCACCGCCATTATACTGTGGCAGGTTGGCTCGTTCCTGCCAATCGCCGTCATTGTACATCGGTTTGGAGGAGCCAATCAGTAGGTCAAGCGGACTTGATGTCTGCTGGCCACCCGCGATCGCTCCCTGCAGTGACAGATCGGGGATCTGCCTGTGTAAACAAGGCAGATCTCCGTTCTGATAGGGGAGATCATACAGATCCTTTTTTCTGCTATGCAGGAAGATGGATCTGTGCATTTTCCCAGTCAGCCCATTCCCCATACAGTTAGAAAACACAATCAGGGAACACATTTAACTCGTTAATCGCCCCTGACTTTAATGTTTTCCCTTCCAATGTCATTAGCACAATAACAGTACATTTTTAGCATTGATTACTGTAATAATGTCACTGGTTCCCAAAAATGGCAGTTAGGTGTCCGATCTGTCCAAATTTTGTTTTACCAAATATAAGTAGAAGAATATATATTGACCTAAACTGAGGAAGAAATGTGTTTTGCTTTTTTTTGGGGGGATATTTATTATAGCAAAAAGTAAAAAATATTTCCATAATACGTTTAAAAATATTTCTTTATTGTAAAAAAATTATTAGAGAATTTCTAAAATATGAGCTCTGGTGTTACATATTCAAATGCTTAAAAACATGGCAGTTTTGACATAAATTTGGGCGTTTATCAATGTCTAAACACACTATATACCGACTCGCTTCGACTTGTGTTGTTGCGGTCTTCTTCAGGGGCATTGTTGCATAAGTATATACTATGCAACTCTAAATGTATGTAGAGTTGCATAGGACTTCCTATGCAACTCTACATACGTCCTTCGAGGTATCATTATAGACACAAAAAATTTCCACCTGAAGAAGACCGCAACGACACAGGTTGAAACTCATCCGTATATAGTGCATTTAAACATTGATAAACGCCCAAATTTAATGTGTCAAAACTGCCATGTTTTTATGAATTTGAATATGTAACACCAGAACTCATATTTTAGAAATTGTTAACAAGTTCTCTAATACATTTTTGTACAATTAAGAAATATTTTTAAACTTATTATGGAATTATTTTTAAGCTTCTAAAAACCCCACTGTCCCGATCTAGTATGTTGGGGGTGTGCAGCTAATTTATCGAGTGTCTCCTCCATGCAAAGTAAAACATATTGCATTTTTTTCAAAAGTGTTGCTGTTTTTTGGTTTATAGCGCAAAAAAATAAAAAGCACAGAGGTGATCAAATACCCCCAAAGGAAAGCTCTATTTGTGGGGAAAAAATGAAAGTCGATTGTGTTTGGGTACAACATCGCAGGACCGCGCAATTGTCAGTTAAAACAATGCAGTGGCGTATTGCAAAAAAAGGCCTGGTCAGGAACGGGGTAAATCCTTCCGGACCTTAAGTGGTTAAAAGTAATTTTCGATATTTTGAAATCTGAAACTTTCATCAAAACAATACCTGGTGATTCTGCCATATTGTTCAGGCACTTCCTGTGATAAGGTGACAACACTCTGTCCCTGTCTCCCAGTTGTGCTCACCCTGTCACATTGGCTTCCAATGTAATTTAGAACTGGCTATTTAAACACACATTACACAGACATGGTCCACTGTTTTCACCATTAAGAAACCCACAGAGAAATGTCATGCAGTCATCATTGGAGTGCCTGTATTCAGACAGAAAGAGGCTGCAAAGAGACTGCAGAAGTTTGGCGGCACTAAGATGCAACAAAGGATAAAAAAAGTGAAAACAAGTATTTTATTAAAAAAAAGTTTACATTGCAGCCGGTTATGATTTACAGTGCTCTAGTAAAAAAAAAATCATTTAGAGTTTAATATTTTAATATTACTATTTTAATATTAGGGACGTGCTACTGGTATTTTGTTAACTTTGTAGCAAACACACTTCTTTACACTTGTTACCACTTTCTAGTTAGTTTCTACACCATTCTATAGCTTCTGTAAAGAGCAGTGCTAAAAACAGTTTCAAATCAAATTGTCAAATATCCTTTAACTTTTAGGGCCAGTTCACACGATAGAAACGCAGTCCAGATGTGTTCCAGGTGCTTTTCTGCAGGCACGTTTTTGATGCAGTCCAGTGCATTTCCCCCTCTCTTTTCTTAACCTTAAGGGCCAGTTCCGACTGCGTTTTTATGCTTTCCGGTGCGTTTCTGGTATGTTCCGGTGCGTTTTTTCCCTTTCCGGTGCGTTTTTGGTACATTTTTGATATGTTCCGGTGAGTTCCAGTACAGTGCAGTGCAGAAAAAATGCAGCACGTTCTACATTTTTTCTGGAACTGGAACGCACTGAAACTGATTGCACTGGTGTGAACTATGCCATTGAAAACCATATAACCTACTTTCTATGCGTTTTCGATACATAAAAAAATAACGTACTGGACCGCATGTGGTGTGAACTGACCCTTAAACCATTCATTGCCACCTCATGTGCCAACCTTAAAGTGACCACATATATTATAATCTGATAAAACTGTGTCTTTTGGGTTTACAAAGGATTAAGGGTTTTTGGATATAAACTATGTAGTATAAGAAAATACCTAAATAGCCCACTGAATATCTATCCAATCAGGTGTACCCTCACATTACATGATGTCTAAATCTAAAGGAGATGTTACCGTCACAATATGATGTGGTTGGGTAGTTTTAGACATACCATTATACTGCATCAGTGATGTGCCGTACCAATGGAAGCTTCTCTGAAATTTTCCTCAATCACCTATAACAGGGATAAGCAATTAGTGGACCTCCAGATGTTGCAAAACTACAAGTCCCATCATGCCTCTGCCTCTGTGTGTCATGCTTGTGGCTGTCAGAGTCTTGCTATGCCTCATGGGACTTGTAGTTCTGCAACAGCTGGAGGTCCGCTAATTGCATATCCCTGACCTATAATATTAACTACATTCAAGAACTTACATTACACCTACTGCTCATCATTAATTTCAGACATTTTATGAAAGTCAGCAATCAAGTACTATATATATATATTACATTTAACAAAACCATATTTATATAAAAAAAAACATGCTTATTATCATCATTTATTTTTGCTCATTATTATAATGTAATTTTTATATAATGTTTTTTATGTATTACATTTCTAAACTACATATGCAAGATGTTCCTCCTTGGTTTACATGGATTTCATCAAGCATTCGGGTTTGTATGACTATGCAAGGAACACGTAATCTAAGATGAGATCTCTCAATCAAGGTTCCACGGAATCCTGAGGTTCTTCCAGAGATTGGTAGGGGTTCTGTGGGCAATGAAGAGTTTCTATCCCCTAGTAACCACTGATGTCAATTATCTTTTTAGCGGTGTGTAAGGTAAGGCAGTTTTCCCACTGGTCAGCAATCTCCCACTGACCATTAACACAAGAGGTCTTTCTCCCATTAATCACAAATGTATGGGGCCATACACTGACTACCAAGAAGACTTTTCCATTAACCACCAGTGTAAGGAGCACTACAATTTTCACTTCTGTTTCTTCTTTTTTGGCCACTATTATTATTTGTTCCATTTCAGGATTTTTGCTTTTTTTTTTTACTCATTTTTTTTTTATAGAGCATCTGGAGTGTCAAATATATTAGATGCACTACATTTTTTATTCTTTTTCTGTAGTTACAGCTTACTGACCACGCAAATATAAAATGAGCAAAAGATGTAATCATTTAACAGGGGTTCCCTGAGACATTAAAATTAATTCAATAGTTCATCTGTATTAAAGAGGGTGAGAAAGACTGCTCTAAGGTATGTATTTATATAAAAGTGTATATATATATATATATACACACACATGTATACTGCATATAATCATATACAGAAATAAAATTGCATTAGACTTAGGCTGTTTTTTTTTTTTTATTGGTGTGGTGCATTCAAAAAAACCTTCTCGTAGGTAACACACGTAAAACACATTCAAAGCATACAAAAAATGCACCATGTTGAAAACCCACTGTGTGAAAAATATAGGTGTGAATGCATTCATAGTAAACATAATATATTTTACAAAATGGAAGTATCAAAATTTTTTTAGAATTTCCATTCTTCATGTATGGTTAATTTACCTGTATCTTCCGTGTTATACTTTAGGGTAAGTTTATCCATCATTTGTATTTAGCATAGTTACAACATTTTGAGCCCAATGTAAGCCAGATTGTATCATAGTGTCTCTTAACAAGGTACTCACCTAGTAGCAGCAGAAGTGCTAGGACTCCTGTGATGCAAATGAAGATGACCAAGGCTATTTTAATGATTTTACTGGCAGAACTTTTCTTGTCTGACTTTGCATTCCCCATGTCTTGTTCTTCCATAGACTTGCTTGTGCTGGGAGGGGGAAAATAAGCCTGTGGACAAATTTCTTTCCTCTTTAATGTTCTTCCAGAGGGTTTTAATCAGAAACCCATGTTCTAAATGAGCTGTCTGCGTTTATGTCTTGTTGATACAGTACACATCTTTGCAAGTTTTCAGTCATCAGACTGCCTATCTCCTCCTTCTTCACAGGAGGGGGGAGAGAGTAGAGGCACAATGAAAAGTATAAGGGCTTTCCCTATCCCTCCTCTTCTACAAAAAAAACTACACATGGCTCACCGGCTGGGACTTGCCAAAATGAGTGACTAGTTCATATTTAGAAAACCACATTGGTTTACAGAGGATGGAACTGTGCTAGGCTGCACTGCTGAAGTTTCACATTATCCACATGTTGCTGGCTGGATGGGTGTAATAATGTTCAGCTGGGTGGGTGTATAGAATTTATGACATGCACTACTCGTAACCCTGCATTCAATGAGATTTCATAAACTTCACTAAACTCGGTACAGTTAAGCTCGTTCTTATCTCCAGTTGTTAAGCTTCCAGGTTTGTGTTTGCCAAATTATAACACTATCCATCATCAAACTTCTCTCCTACCTTTTGATATCTTTCAAAATAAAGTTTAAAAAAAGTTTAGCGGATTCTTATGCCAATGATGTCATCGTTCAGATTACTAACTTAAATATTTAACTGAAATATTTTGCACATTTGTTTTTACTTAGAGGGTCAGTTCTCCAAAAGTAGCATAAAAATATGCATTTGCTCCGGATTGAGCATATAATAAAAGTAGTAAAAAAATAGCCATTTTTGTTGTTTTTTTCTGGGGGGGTTTGTTCTTTTTCTTTTTTTACTTACAAGTACTCATATAAAGCTAGAACAAGCACCATCAGAAATCTAATAAGATACAATACTAAATTTCCAGCACATAAATCATTTGTGCTACATACGTAATAACTTCCCACTGCGAAAATAATATGGTGTACAGAAATACAAATATTACTAAACACTAGTGTGATAGATCATTACTATTCCAAATATAGCAATGCCTAAATATTCCTGTGAGAAACTTGTGACAAATTCCATCACACCAACAATACTGTGTATTCACTTAATATTCATAGCAGTCCATAAAAGTCTCTTTTTTTTCAATTAGTGTGTCAACCACATGCTCAGAAAAACTCTTGATCCTTCACATCTGTGTACCGACACTTATAATTCAAAACGATCACCAAATTTATATGACCTTTTATTTCTAAGATGGTCAATAAACGCCTGTCAGTAAGGTTAATCACCACCAGCACCCCTTTGCTTTCAACTTTCATCCTGACGGTTGCGATCCTTTATCCTCCAATCCTCAGTGCAGTATCAAAGATAGAAAAAAATAAATCGCCATAGTGTAATATGTAAAACACTTTTATTAAAATAATAAAAGAGAACTTACTTTTGCACTCCTGCGATGAAGAATTGGCTAAGAGCAGGCTTTTGCTCACTATCACCCACTATCAGCTGACATGGCAGAGCCTCTCTAGGCTATAGAAGGATTTTGACAATATTGTCAGGATCCATCCACTGCTTGACTGACAGCTGGCTCTGCCTCTAAGCACAAGGCTAAAAGCCACATTCAGTTATGCCCACTCACTGCCTAGCTCGGTGCTGCAGTGAGTCCTGAAGGAGCAGAGCACAAAGCAGTGACTGTCACTGTGCTCCACTCTGAATGATCAGCAATCATTTTATCGTTCAGTTCTCTGGCTTAGAGCCGACGTGGGACAGCCGCAGCATCACACCGATGCTGCAGTATGGAGGTGAGTATATATGTTTTTGGATTCTTTTTTTACAAACCCCACACTTCTCCTTTGATAATGCACTCACATGAAAAAAAAAACACCTATATATATAAAACCCCCAGCATGTCCAGATTTCTTTCTTTTGTTTTTTTTAGGATGGTGAATCTTTCACTGCGCCTATTGTATTCTGACAACCTTCATTGGAGGTTACCAAGATGAACAAACGATGGCTGCATTTGATTGGATGCAGCCACTTTTCAGACATACATTTTTCTTATTAGCTTGTTTGACTTTTTTAAATGAAGGATGGCAGGTGGGAGGCTGGTGACAAGGCCACCCATGGAGCAAAGTTTGGCTGGTTCCTAATGAATATGCCTAGTTTATGACTGGTCTAAGTGCAGTCAAAAAATTCACTAAAATTTAAAAAGCCATCACTTCTATCTCTTATCTATTGATTTCCTAGTGTTAATTCAAAGAAGACCTCAAGCCCTCACCAATATTACATTTTAGCATTTGTTTCTGCTAAACGTAATGCATGACTGCTTCTACAAAGGTGGGCATCATCCTATAGGTGTGCCTACTGCAGCATGATGTCCAAGGTCAGGTTTTTGTTGATGTGTCCTCGTTAGAGACCAGAGCCTCTAATTTCCCATGCAAGTGAGACAACAGGAAATGGGAAATCTCTTCAATATAACAGTGACTCCTTCCCTATTATTTTTTAATGGTTGGAGTTCTACTTTAAATGCTTTATCATACCGTAAGAAGCAACATACCCTTGCAAAACTGGTGGCAATAAACTAGATAGTATAACAAATATGCAGTCTTACAATGTAATGAAATAAACAGTAAGCAATAACAGTTTTTGGAGATCATACCGTGCACCACTAACTGGGGGGGTTGAATGTGTGTGGTTACCAATAAAGATCTATATGTGATAAAAATCCAGATGCAAAAGTTCACATAAGGTTTCTCCATTTCTCAACACTAGATGCATAAACTAGATCAGACATGTGTGGCTAATTTCATTACACTTCTGTATTTAATTATACTTTTATCATAGATATCGAAATATTTTACAGCATGCAATAGGGTTGATGTACTAAAGGAATAAAGTCTGCTCACTTTGCAAATTGTATTTGACATTACAAAGCTTAGCTTCGTGAAAGGAGTGAAGTTGTGTGCACTTCAATCATCAGGTACAAGCTTTTTTTAAAATCTTCATCACACATTGAACATTGAAAGTGAACACAGTTTTGCCTTATTTACTAAACTATGTGAAAATACATGTCTGAAGCACATTGAGAAAAAAAAATTCCAGACCACTTGCCTTTAAACCTTGTTAATATTTATGAAATATTGTGTTGATTCTATAGGTATATATACTGTATATATATATATATATATATATATATGTGATATAAATAGCGAATAGGTCTTGGAAGAGGATCAGTACTTAATTGAGGCATTAGAATGTAATGTGTTTGGAAGCAATACTATTTTAATCATGTTTTATTGTGATATTAACCACTTAATGCCCAGCCATCATTTGTCTATAGGCCGGGTGTTAAGTGGTGGCTTTGCTATCCTGAGTGGACATCATATGATATCCTCTCAGAAAGCACCTATCGCGCGGCCGTGCGTTTTGTCACCGGCCGTGTTAACGGGACTCAGTCGATGACTGATTAGAGTACTGGCTACCTGTGATTGATCAATTTGATTACATGGCACAGACAGGGCCAATCACAGCCCATCTGTACCATGTGATTAGCTTTGACCAATCACAGCTAATCACAACAAAAAAAGTATCACTGAATCAGTTGCTTTCAGTAAAATGCTTGCTTATAGCAATGTAATGCACTGCTATAAGCAAACATAATGTGTAAAAAAATAAAAATAACAATTCTGATCACTTCCCCAGAGCAGTACAATGTTACTATGTTCACAGTGTGGTAAAAAATTAATCGTAAAAAAAATTTTTTAAAAATTTAATAAAAAAAAATAAAATAAAAACTTTTTTTTTCGTACTGTCACCAGTCAGTGTCCCTGATCACCGCCACACCGATGCACTGTACTGGTGACAATATGTAAAAAAATAATTTAAAAAATAAAAAATGATGGCAAAAAAATTACAGCTTCAAAAAACCTGACAAGCCTCTTACTAAATACCTTGGACTGTCTACTTTCCAAAATGGGTCATTTGGGGGATATCTGTACTGTCCTGGCATTTGAGGGCCTCGAGAAATGAGATACTTGTTTGTGGACTCTATAACTTTCACACAGATTAAATAATATACACTGATTTGGGTATTTTCACCAAAGAAATGTAGCAGAATGCACTTTGGGCTAAATTTATGAAGAACAATTATTTATTTGCACAATTTTATAACAGAAACAAAAAAAAGTGTTTTTTTTCCCAAAATGTTTAGTCTCTTTTCATTTATTTAGCAAACAATAAAAAACCCAGTGGTGATTAAATACCCCCAAAAGAAACCTCTATTTGTGTGAACAAAATGATAAAAACATAGTTTGGGTACAGTGTTACATGACCGTGCAATCGTCATTCAAAATGCAACAGTGCCGAAAACTGAAAATTGGCCTGGGCAGGAAGCGGGTAAAAGTGCCAGTGTTGAAGTAGTTCATAAAATTATTTGAGTTAAGTTGTATTGGTGGGTACATTAGTACTAAGCTCAGTGAAAATGTACATTGCTCAGTGGACAGTCCCTATTACTTTCATAAATTAGCTGCTATGAGTCAGCCAACTCAGTAAAAACAATGCACCCCTTATGTGGCTGATGTTTTATCTCAACAGCTGGAAATGCCCATGTATTTTAACACCGTATCATGCTTATGATGGCATAGTCACTCACCATTGGGCCAATGCCTTCCGTTCTGAAAACGATGACAGGTTTAGAACAAAAACACTGCCTGGCAATTTATATCCCACCTAATCACTGAGGTTCTTTCAATGTGGGGAGCCCACATATACTCTGCACAGAAGAAAACCACAGAAAGTCCTGCAGTGTTGTATAATTAAAACCAAATGTTTGCCTTTCTCAACACAAGACAGCACAGCTTATAATTAAAGTACTAAATATAATGATTTCAGTAAACCAAATGACTATGTTCTTTCCCGATGCTTAACCTTAACTTCTCAACCTGAATGTTTTTTCTAAGCAAATAGTCATATTCAGTGTCTGTGGAGGTTAGCAATAGTTGACTCACAGTTTTTACACATAGCAGTCTAGTTATAAAGGTATTAAAAGAAACTGCAGCAATGCATTGGAACCTGATTCATTGACTATTGAGTCATCACTGTACTGTATGTGTGCTGTTTTCACTGTCCAGGTAACACAAATGTGAAGGTAAAATGCAGGTAATCTATATCCAAATAAAATACTAAAGGGGACCTCCAGTTAGTTTGCTTCTGGTTTCTGTAGATTGGTGAAGAGGTAAAATCTTTTGTCAAGCTATCTGTGTCCCCATTCCTTAAAAATGAATGTACAGTGCTCAGTACAAAATATATATATTTTTTAGTTAGGATAATATTATTATTATTTAAAAAATATTGCACCTGGAGCTCCAAACTTTCACAAATTTAATAAACTAGTCTAGGCTGATTTTCTGGGAAAAATCCTGGTGTTTACAGAGCTCAATAGCAGAAGATTAAATTAACATATAGAAATAAATGAGTCAGGGAAGTGGCTCATCCTTCTGCTGTCCCACTTTCTGCTCAGTGTGGCTCTTTCTATTAACCTGTTGGCGTGGGCCGTACTCAAACATGCGGCCTCTCGGCGTTTGGTGCCATATATTTGTGTTAATTGCCCCCAATACACCTGTGCTGCTCGCTGCTCGCTCCCGGCACAGTTACTGTTGCTTTACCGAAAGCTCCTGATCCCTCCTTGCGGTCTGGAGTTTTCTGACCACGTGACCGCCCTGACAGCCAATCACGGCGGTCACCTGTTCTTAAGCATATCCTGATGACGCGCACATGTGTGAAATGCATTGAAGAGAGGCTTGAGACGCATATACGAAGGGGCCTTTGAGTTTAGCTACTACTCCGGGTGGAGCGCACGCTGCTTGTCATAGAGCAAAAGCTTCGACCACCATCAGTTCTAGAGCTGCATATGATTTGATGCCTAATAATCACTGCTAACATGTGAGTGCAACATACAATTTTTTTTAATATTGTCTAAAAATATAAAACTGTATTACACGATCATCTGCCTCTTTGTGGCTCATTGGTGCAGCCCTCCTTATAGAGTCTGCAATTAGGAAAGGAGATAGCAGTTCGAGTGGACTAAATCTGGCATATCGATCGACTGGAGAGTTTTACATACATATATCCATGCTTGATGGTCACATTGTGGCCGAATGTTTCCGGTGAGCGCAATTGAATATCTCACTTTGGGTGGAGCACTGTGTTTTTGATACATTGGAGCACAATATTTTATAGACACAACGGTGTTGGAGTCTATTATATAAATAAGTGGATCAATTTTTCACATTTATACATGTTTTTCATTTTCTATATATCTTTTTTTCATTTTTTTACCGCATTTGATGTTCACAGTCACTTGTTGATCATTTAGCACATTATGTCAAAATATAAAAATCTGTTATAATTTT
>BLSH010167782.1:1465286-1479475 GCA_018402905.1 Glandirana rugosa | reverse complement strand
TGAAACATTGTCTCGGAATGCACATCTTCCTCTGGAGAGAATGTCGGGACCGAGTCCCCGGTGACCACAACCCTGTCACCGACACTCTCGCGTCACTCCATCCTCACGGACGCCTTAAGGAACAACCGCCATCTCTACACGTCGACTACTGGTCTGACCCCCCACTCGTCGTCCACCGTCGTCTTCGTCGTCCACACCTACGTCCTCTGTCAGTCACTATCGCCTGTATGATGTCCTCTGAAAGTCTCTGACGCTGCTGCCACCTGCTGCTCACCCCCCAGTCTGGTCATCAGCTGCACATCTCTACCGCCAACAAGGAATTCCGCAGGCACTCCTACCTCACTGCGCTCTCACAGCCACTGTCCCAACACCAGTGGCCCCTGAGCCAGGGCTGTAAGAGAGGTCTCCTTCTACACGTAAGGCTCTGTTACAAAGTACATGACACTGACCATCTCCTGTAGTATGTGCGCAGTCTCTGACCATCTCCTGTATTATGTCTGCAGTCTCTGACCATCTCCCGTAGTATGTCTGCGGTCTCTGACCATCTCATGGAGTATGTCTGCAGCCTCTGACCATCTCCTGTAGTATTTGTATTAATGTGCCACTTGCTCAATTATTTGGGATTGCTCAGTGAGTGGTAATGATGTGCAGCAACCTGTAGCAACCAATCAGTGAACAGTAGTGATCTGCTGTAATCTCTAACAACCAATCAGTTAACAGTAATTATGTGTTGTAACCTCTACCAACCAATCAGTGAGCAGTAATGATGTTCTGTAACCTCTAGCAACCAATGAGTTAGCAGTAATGATGTGCTGTAACCTCTAGCAACCAGTCAGTGAGCGGTAATGATAGGCTGTGAATTATTTACAGATATAAATACAGGCAACTAGCCCACAAACTATACCTTTAAGGGATTAATATTGGTATGCCAGATGTTGTGACGGACTTCAACTACAGGTAGACCAAGGGGGTATGTCTGGGTGCCTCCAAAATTGTCAGTGGATTGGAGATGGCACCACTCACTTACCCTCCAGGCTTAGGGCACTAAAAACAAAACAAGCAAGCCCCATAAGAGAAGCTTCCATCACATATAAAGGAAAAAATCCCCATCCATATAAATAATCCACTAGGCCAACCTCAGCCATACAGCCTGACAAGTACCTAGTTACAATAGTAGGATCGAGTCCTCTCCATGTTGGTGAGCCCAGCAACTTGCAGCTGTCTGTCTTCTCCGGATGAGTGTCCTCCTCCACCGTCCACCCCCCACCCTTCCTATATACACCTCGACCATCACCTGGCCCGGCTGACTCCTGAAGGCTAAAGCCATCGGGTGGACACATCAGCAGCGCCTAGACTGGCACACACACATAGGTAAAGGAGATCCAAAATGTCATAAGCCATAGCCGTTCAAGGGGCATCCACACCATCCACTCCAACAATGTTAGGGCGTAGGTGATCCCAGTAGTTCTGGGCAGCAAACCTCACGGCATTTGTGGTTGCACAACCACAAAAGACTAACACTGCCACCAACCACCCGGGAGCCTCTGCATGACCTGAAGGGGATGAACAAACATTAAGACAAAATTGATCACAAAGCAATTCAAAAAGGCATTTCCATTACAGATAGCTATAAATATAACATTCATAATTTATCAACTGTATGCAAGGTACACCTGGTTTGTAATTAACATATCTGATGGCATCACCATAGGAAGTATATACAAATGTATTGATGACCCAGTATGAATGTATATATCACAGTATTTTCAAAGCATAAATTGATACAGTATCTCACAAAAGTGAGTACATCCCTCACATTTTTGTAAATATTTTATATTTTTTCCTGTAACAACATTGAAGAAATGACACTTTGCTACAATGTAAAGTAGTGAGTGTACAGCTTGTATAACAGTGTAAATTTGCTGTCCCCTCAAAATAACTTAACACACAGCCATTACTGTCTAATCCACTGGCAACGAAAGTGAGTACACCCCTAAGTGAAGATGTCCAAATTGTGCCCAATTAGCCATTTTCCCTCTCCGCTGGCATGTGACTGGTTAGTGTTACAAGGTCTCAAGTGTGAATGGGGAGCAGGTGTGTTAAATTTGGTGTTATTGCTCTCACTCTCTCATACTGGTCACTGGATAATCAACATGGCACCTCATGGCAAAGAACTCTCTGAGAATCTGAAAAAAAGAATTTTTGCTCTACATAAAGATGGCCTAGGCTATAAGAAGATTGCCAAGACCCTGAAACTGAGCTGCGGCACGATGGCCAAGACCATACAGCGGTTTAACAGGACAGGTTCCACCCAGAACAGGCCTCGCCATGGTCGACCAAAGAAGTTGAGTGCACATGCTCAGCGTCATATCCAGAGGTTGTCTTTGAGAAATAGACGTTGTAATGGAGGTGTGGGTGGAACAGACACACGCGAAGAGTAGAAGTGCTCACACAAGCTTTAGTGTGTGGCGGCAATCATTTGAGGAGTACAAAGACAAGTGTGTCTTGCCTACATTCAAGCATGGTGGTGGGAGTGTCATGGTCTGGGACTGCATGAGTGCTGCCAGCACTAGGGAGCTACAATTCATTAAGGGCACCATGAATGCCATGATGTACTGTGACATACTGAAGCAGAACATGATCCCCTTCGTTTGGAGGCTGGGCCGCATAGCAATATTCCAACAGGATAACAACCCCAAATGCAGTTCTAAGATGACCGCAGCCTTGCTAAAGAAGCTGAGGGTAAAGGTGATGGACTGGCCAAGCATGTCTCCAGACCTAAACCCTATTGAGCATCTGTGGGGCATCCTCAAAAGGAAGGCGGAGGAACGCAGGGTCTCTAACATCCACCAGCTCCGTGATACCGTCATGGAGGAGTGGAAGAGGATTCCACTGGAATCCAGCCTGTGAAGCTCTGGTGATCTCCATGCCAAAGAGGGTTAAGGCAGTGCTTGGAAAATAAAAGTGGCCACACAAAATATTGACACTTTGGGCCCAATTTGGACATTTTCACTTAGGGGTGTACTCATACTGTTGCCAGCGGTTTAGACATTAATGGGCGTGTGTTGAGTTATTTTGAGGAGACAGCATATTTACACTGTTATACAAGCTGTACATTGTAGCCAAATGTCATTTCTTCAGTGTTGTCAAATGAAAAGATATAATAAAATATTTACAAAAATGTGAGGGTGTACTCACTTTTGTGAGATACTGTATATGTTAGTACACTATTGTTTCAGCCCAAAAGGGTATCCAAAATGGGGACAAAAAGGATTTCTAGGATAGTACATGGTTAATTCCAGTAGGTTTTGTGGCTTTTAAATGCTCGATCCATGAGGTCTCTTTTTGCAGGATTTTGCTATCCTAGTTACCGTCACGTGGACCTCTTTTGATTACATCCAAAATTATAAAATGCCCATGAGAGGTGTAAAAGTTGTTATACAGGCCCAGATTATGGCTAACTGGGGTGACCATTTTAGCATTATGCAAATAATAAATATGGTTCAACCTGTCTAAATTGGCAAATGGTTTCTGCAATATAGTATGCCCTGCAATTGCAGAGCATTAAAAATACAACCCCCTGTGTTCCACAATCAGTGCAGAACTGTGGTTTAAAAATGTCACCATTAGGTAAATCAAAACATGTGCCTGCAAGAACCCACAGACGACGAGGACACTGTCCACAAATAAACAAACCTCTAGGTTGGACCATTGATGTATAATTGGGTGTGCAGTAACTAGCTGTTATTATGTCTGTTTTTCTGAATACTATCTCTGGGTGATCCTTAATGTATTTGGCCAGTGTGGCATCTTCCTGCAAAGGGTGCTAATGACCTTGTAGAAGTGTGCATAATTCCTGATGCTGGTCAGAAAACTTTATAATGAACTTTACTGTAGAATGTTCTGTCTTGTGTGTGTGTACCTGATACAGCAGAGATGTCCTGGTCTTACTAAGAGCTTTATGTAAAAGGAAATTACTATAGCCTTATTGTAGGAGGCATTGATACAACTGTGCAGCTTGTTCATTAAAATCTTGTACGGGTGTACAATTCCATCGTAAACAGATGCACTGGGCATAAGATATACTATGGATCAAAGCTGAAGCGTGAACACTATGGGCGTGAAGAATAGTGTTACCTGCCGTAACTTTTCGATATAACCTTGTTGCTAGACATTTATCCTTATAAATTTGAAGGTCCAAAAATGCAATAGATTGAAAATGCCAATTCACTGTAAATTTCAGATTGTAGCTATTCTAGTTTAACATGGTCATCCGATGACCAAAACACCATCCATATACCTGAACCAGAAAATTGCATGGTTCAGGTATGTGTTTAGAGTGTCATCGGAAATAATATCCTGTTCCTACCCCCCCCCCAGGTACAGGTTAGCATAGGCCAGGGCACAACAGATGCCCATGGCCGCGCCATGAGAAGTGGGACCCCATAAAAGTAAACCGATTATGTGTGAGTATAAAGTATAGCATTTTCAGAATGAACTCATTGAACTCCCATTGTGTTTGGTCCTGTTCTATTAGGAATGTGCTTACAATCCTGATGTCCTGCTGAGGGATGCTCGAACAGAGAGCCTCCACATTGATTGTCACGAGCAGGAGGGACAGAAAGACCATCCACATGTTTAAGTAAATCCAAAGTGTCTCAACATAAGAGGGGAGCCTAGTAACATGAGGCCTTAAAGAGAAGTCAACCAGTCTACTGCCATTTTCAGGAATGGATCCTATTCCCAATATTATGGTCCTCCCTGGGGGTGCAGTAAGATATTTATGTATTTTGGGAATGAAATAGAATGTTGCTTCTCGAGGAATTTGTACATTTAAATAATCGTTGGTATCCTTATTGATTAAGGCATCTAAATAGTCTATATAGATCAATTGTTTGAATTCATAGTTAAATTGAGATATTACATTCACTGAGACTGGTTTATACCATTGTGTGTTATGCATAATGACTTAACACACCTTTTCCTATTAGGCTTTTAGTCATTAAGATGATGTTTAAGCCCTTAGCAGATGGTTTAATCACTGTGTTTGGCCTAATCTGTAGTGTAGTTGGATAAGTGCCTGTCGCCGTGTAGGAGTAAGATTAGATGGTCATGCGTTTATCGTCATAACCATTGCGGTCAAAAATGCCCACACACGGTAGTTCGTTGTCAAGTCTGGGAATTTCTGTGACTTGTTTTTAAAAGATTTGTTTTGAGTTGGCTCCATCACTGTAACATGCCTGTTTTCCTCTCTAGAGTCCTCATCAGTTTCCCCACTTTCTTCAAGCAGCAATATGTGACCGCGCATGGCTCTAAAGTCTTGCATCATACATTTTCCATTTTATCCGCTTCATTTTATCATTTGATCCTATCAGTGTCAAACATGTATTTGTATGTTATGATTCTGTCGAAGAAGTACAGATCAATAATAGTTTTGTATTTATCAATAGTGGTAATTGGGCAGAAGTCCTAGCCTTAAGACTGATAATTCATCTGGAGATAGTTGCTTAGAGGTTAGATTACTTACACTAAATTTGTTGTCATAGACAGATTGGGGGGCAAGGATGGTAACCCCGGATGAAGACCCAGATGATTCAGGTGGGCATCCAATGTCCCCTTCTTTAAAGTAAATGTACCTAGAATGTATATTAATAAACTCCCACTTGCTGCAGTTATGATGTTTTCACTGACCTAGAACAAGTACGCAGATTAAAAGTTCCTTTCTGACTTACTATGAGCAGTGTGTTGGCAGGTGTAGTGCCCCTTTATTTGTAGCCCCTCTTGTGGTAATGCAGTGGGTGGCTATAATGTCCCTTTATATGCCAGCTGTGTGTGGGACCCAGGGGAGTTGGGTATGGGAGCAGGACACCCCTGATCAGCAGAATGTAGAGCCATGCTTGAGGAGAGAGAAGGCCCTCTACAGGGCTGAATTACCAGGGAGGTCAGAAGAGGACATATTGGAGAATGGTGGAGAAACCTTGTCACCCCCAACTTTCATCTACCAGGTCCTGTGGCTTGGTTGGGACAGCCTTGGGCCAAAGTGAGAAGTACCCCATGTGTGAGGAAGGAACACCCTTAGTGTGAACCACCTATGGGAAGAATCTAACACCTGGGAAGATGGCTGCATTGGTACACTGTAACAGTACGGAGCTGTATATTTGTAGCTGAAGGAAGAACTCCTGACAAGCATCTCTTTAGTCAAGATATGTATGCATTCAGAAATTAAATTACATTTTTTGTCAATGAGTGCTAAAATAATTACCTTACATTAAATATGAACTTTCTGTAATTTTAGAAACATAGAAGAAAGATGGCAGAAAACATATCAATTGGTCCATCAACTCTGCCCCATTTTTTATTTATGTAGATATTTTTTTTACTTTTTTTGTCTGAGTATAGATCTATGTTTGTCCCAAACATGTTTGAATCCACTTACTGTTGACTGACTCACTACCTCTGCTGGAAGTCTATCCCAAGCATCAACTACTCTTTTGCTAAAATAATACTTTCTAAGATTAGTTTTGACCTTTCCACCTGAGGTAATCTCCCTGTGTTCTTAATCTTAACTACATATTGAAAATACTGCCCTCCTGAACCTTATTTATCCCTTGATGTGTTTAAAGGTCACGTCTCTCCTTGAACTTCTTTCCTCCAGACTGTCAGACTGTACAGATTCATTTTTGGAATCTCTACTGATATGTTTTCTCCCTCAGATCTTTCACCATTTTTGTTGCTCACCTCTCGTTCAATATCTTTTTGTAAATGGGGTCTCCGGAACTGGGCACAGCATTCTAAATGAGGTCTAACAGTGGCACTACCTGCACAGTGTGTATGCTCTCGCTGTGCCTGTGTTAGTTTCCTCCCAAACATTCCTAAGACATTCTGGTAGGTAAATTAACCCTAGTATATGTCTGAATGTGAGTTAAGGACCTTAGATTGTGAACTCCTTTAGGGCAGGGACTAAAGTGAATGTATAAGTTCTTTATAGGGAAATCAGGACATCCTGCTGGTAACTCCTTTTCTGATGCATCCTACAGTTCTATTTGCTTTTCCTATTGCCTGGCCATACTGTTTCCTCATTTTGCAATCATCTTAAATAAGTATCCTCCAAAAAAATGTTCCTCTGTTGTGGCCAATATTGTACTCTATCAAGGGATTCTTTTTCTGCACACCACATTGTTATGGGAATAGTCAGCAAGGAAACCAAGCTCTAATACATTTCGCAGTGATTTCAGTTTTAACATGTTTCTGTAACTAGAAAAGGAGAGAACAATGTAGGACCCCACAACTGGTATTAGGCTTATTTATAGCCAAATTAGAATCCCGAAGTATTTCATGCATAACTGGAAAAAACCTTTAAAGGGTCCCTGTAACCAACTTAAAAAATGCAGGTAAAAACACAGAATAATCGTATATTTTAACAACTTCAGCCCCGGAAGGATTTCACACTTTAGGACCAGAGCACTTTTTGTGATTCGGCACTGCGTCATTTTAACTGACAGTTGCGCTGTCGTGCGACGTTGTACCCAAACTAAATTTGCATCCTTTTTTTCGTACAAATAGAGCTTTCCTTTGATGGTATTTGATCCCCTCTGCGTCATTTCTGATCACCTTTATGCTAAAATACAAAAAAAAAAAAAACTTTTTTTTTCCTTGGTTTTGGCCGACATATATTCTTCCTCATATTTTTGGTAAAAAAAAAAAAAAATCACAATCGCCGTTTATTGATTGGTTTGAGCAAAAGTTGGCGCATTTGTGAATGATGAGAATACATTTCTGGGGTTTTTATTTATTTTTTATTTTTTACTAGTAATGGCGGTGATCTGCGATTTTTAGAGGTATTGCGATATTGGGGCTGACATGTCGGACCATTTTGACACTTTTTTGGGACCATTGGCATCTATACAGCAATCAGTGCTATAAAAATGCACTTATTACTGTGTAAATGCCATTGGCAGTGAACGGGTTAACCCGGAGGGGGCGCTCTAAGGGTTAACTGTGTTCCATGGGTGTGTTCTAACTGTATTGGTGCTGGGCTGGCAGGGGGAGGGGATTGATCACGGCTTCCATATACAGGAAGCCTGTGATCATAGCCCTTCCCCCTCTATGAGAACGGAGATCCGTGTTTACTTACACGGACATCCATTCTCTCACTGCGGGGGGGCATCACGGGTAGCCAGCGGCGATCGAGTCTGGCCCCCCAACACAGAGAGCACGTGAGCACGCCTCCACTGGGGCTCGCTCACAATACTATCGCAGCCGCTGTCCTGTGACGGAGTTTCGTGATAACGAGCCACCTTCCCGCCGTCACGCTGCGGTGGGCGGTCGGCAAGTGGTTAAATGCTTACTTTTTCTTTCCATAAATAAGGATAAAGGTTTAGTGAAGGGTAATACTATACAATATCACTTGAGTGAAAGCTCTGAGTCTGTTGGGGCTGCTGACATCATATCAAAGATGAAGGCACCCAGCCACAGTCTCAGGGCTTAAAATACATAAAATACATACAAATTCCACCTATTACAAAAATCCAGCTTGGGTAAAAAGAGCAAAAGATAACAGCAGGCAAACACTGACCAACTCTCTAAATCTGGGTATGCACTAGTACATTTTGTTCAACATTTTTCATTCATTTTCAACTGCAGTGATGAGGAAATTCAATGGAGAAGGATGGGTAATTTTTCATAACTGAACTTCTAACAAAGTGTAGCCCCCCCTTAGTGATAGGTGCTGTGTAAGTAGGGTTTTTTTGATAGGGTAGGCAAATTTATTTAGGCCTGACTGTTGTGCAGGCCTAATTGTTTTGGTTCTCGGCTGTGAATGGCTCAGGGAGGACTGCGTGGATCACAGATGGTGTCATCAGAACCTCCCACTTCTTTCCAGAACGTATTGGTGTTTTCTGGAAAGAGAGGTGGGAGGGGAGTCTGGGATGTTCTAAGGAGCCCTGACCAATCCTCAACCAGATTGGTAGGGGGCAGGCCTCCTTAACCATTTCCCACCCAGCATATAGACAAATGATGTCCGGGCAGGTGTTCCGTTATCCTGACTGGGCGTCATATGACGTCCTCAGGATAACCGCAATTGCGCGCCCGCGGGGACGCACATCGCGTCGATCAGTGGTGTGGTGGGTCAGTCTGACCTACCGCATTACCGAACTCAGTAAAAAGCTTCCATTGGAAGCTCTTTACCATGTGATCAGCCGTGACCAATCACTGATCACGGCTGATTATGATGTAAACAGGAAGAGCCGTGTATCTGTTTCTCCTTTACTCGTGTCTGCAGATGCGAGTAGTGGAGAGTCAATCGGCTGCTCTCCTGAGAGGGGGGTCTGTGCTGATTGTTTATCAGCGTGGCCCCCCTATACCACCAGGGAGCCTGCCCAGGGACCATCAGGGAGTGCCTGCCCAGGGACCACCAGGGAGCCGATCAGGACCACCAGGGACACCATCATGGAGCCCACCCTAGACCACCAGGTAAAAGGTACAATGCCCAGCATGGATGATACTCATTACCAATTACAGATGCCACCCTAGACTACCAGGGAATCAGTGCTGCCTATCAGTGCCCACCAGTGCCACCTATCAGTGCCCACCAGTGCCACCTATCAGTAACACTTATCAGTGCCACCTATCAGTGCCCATCAGTGCCACCTATGAGTGCCCATCAGTGCCGCATATCAGTGCCCATCAGTGCTGCTTATCAGTGCCGTCTATCAGTGCCCATCAGTGCTGCATATAAGTGCCTCATTATCAGTACCCGTCCGTGCCACCTCATCAGTGCCAATCAGTACTGCCTCATCAGTGCACGTCAGTGTAGCCCCATCAGTGCCCATCAGTGATGGAGAAAATTTACTTATTTACAAAGTTTAGTGACAGAAACAGAGAAAAACTTTTTTTTTCAAAATTTTCGGCCTTATTGTATTTGTAGCGCAAAAAATAAAAACCCCCAGAGGTGATCAAATACCACCAAAAGAAAGCTCTATTTGTGGCAACAAAATGATAAAAATTTTGCTTGGGTGCACCATCGCAAGACTGCGCAATTGTCATTCAAAATGCAACAGTGCTGAAAGCTGAAAATTAGTCTGGGCGGGAAGGGGGGTAAGTGCCTGGTATTGAAGTGGTTAAATACCCAGGATCAGCCCAGTCTGGGTGCAGAGTGTCGGGTGGAAGGTTGCTGAGGCCTTGCCTGGGAACCCCAGTTTGGGGGGGACCTTGAGGCCTGGTGGCTCAGGTGCAGCCAGGATTGAAGAAGAGATCCTGGAGCAGCACAAGGGAGCAGGGGAGCAACAGAGAGGCTACAGGAAAGGCTCTTTAAAGGATCCACTGGTGTTGTTGTCGGTGAGTGACCACCCTGGAAGCTGGAGAAGAGGACTGTGGCAGGCTGGGAGGAGACAGAGGACAGTCTGTGGAGGTCAGAGGAGCCAGTCAGGGGAGCGGTGTCCCTGGGCAGTGGAGCAGGCCAGAGCAGTCAGGACTGAGGTGGCTTGGAAAAGGATGGGCTGGGAGCAGTAGTCCATCAAACCCTGCTAGCACATTTGTACTTAGCTACACTTTGAGGGCCCCGTGGCCCTTGCCTGTAATGGGCGGTCCGGAGGTCCTGCTGTCAGTAATGCAGGCCTTACCATGTGCTAGCTAGGGTGGAGGAAGACGTAATGGAGGTCTGATAAATATCCTTTCAGGCCTCACTGGCAAGAAGCAAGTGACAGTGTAGGAGAGAAGAGAAGGAGTGTAACGGTCAGCAAGTGACAGTGCTGGAGGAAGACGGAGTGTATATACAAAGGTATATACTGTATAGAATGGTCCCATTCCTGATTTCTTGGGGCATCCCACAGTCGTCCCTACCCCATCCAAGTTCATCCCCTCAATAAAATAACAAAACCAAAGTACCGGCCTGTTCAGCGACTACGTATGAAAGGAAAATTGTGTGATTGAGGGTAGAGTGACAGGTGAACCACAACTACCAGCCACCCCTGGGGGGAGGGGGGCATTGGCTACAAAAGTATGTGGTATTCTCCTGAAAAGTCAATTCATTCCAAAAATCAAATATTAAAACCAAACAAAATCTAGTACTTTCAAACAACATTCAAATGTACTGAGAATTTTCGTACAATTTTTCATAAGACTTTTTTTCATATGGATTTTTGTTTGAAATTCTGCTAGCATATACCTAGCTTAAGGCCTGATGAGCTAGCTATCAAAGTTAGATTACAAATTTGTCATTTTACATTTTGGGCCTCGACTACAACAGTAGATAGATATGGTGCTTAGAGAATAAGGAATTGTACAGTACATGTAATGGGGGCCATTGTTATTATTATGCTTGTTTTTGTCGCCATGGTGTCTCTTACATGGCACAGGGGATCAGTTCCAGACACGTGCCACATGTCTTTTCTGGGCGAGACTAACTCGTATAGGTTTTGGCTGTGGTAATATAGAACTTGTATAAGGAAAAAGACCACCCCCAGCCAACACCCTGGTAAGCAACGATATGACCTTCACATTCCTGAGGAGAGGGGGCTAGCTTGTCCATATAAGGCAGTTTAAATGCCAATACGTTGAGTCGTGCAAGTAACCAGGATATTAGAGGCTATAATAGATATTTGTGAGGCCAACCTTAATAAAGAATATGAAATATGCAATTTCCCCAACACTCCACTCCCTGGCTCACAAATCATATAATGCCTCCAACTGTACATAAACACAACATCAATATTAGAAGGAAAGCACCTGATTATTGCAAACAAAAAGAATCATTCTCCCACCCCCCGGTTTACCTTAAATGAAAAATGGGGGATCTAAAGTGTATCTAATCTAAAGAGTAGATACCTACTTTCCTTTCCCTGTCTGATTTATCTGCACAGAACATCTCATTCGGCTCTGTTAGGGCTGAAAAATATAAAAATAACCAAACTTAAAAAACTATATGTTGGGCTAACAGAAGAACACCAAACTTCTCCTTTCGAAAGCACAGGAGCAGGTATGGACAACAAACTTTCCTTTCCAAGAGTTTAAACGTGTAGAAACTTGTCCTCCATACATGGTGATGGACAGCAGATGCTTACACATCCGGTGATCAGATTGCAGCTGTAGCACAACAATTGCAATGCTGTAAAACTGAAAGAATTGTAAAATACAAAGTCCATATCCTCACAAGTCATAGACGTGCAGGCACATAATCACGTGGTAGCTGGAACTTTAAAGACAGTTCAAGCACTTGACCACAGTTCAGATACTCAACTATCAGAGAAAATAAAACAATTCAGGCACTTGACCGTGATAGCGGATGGAACAGTTCAGGTATTCAACCATCAGAACAGGTGTAACTTACACCAACGGTTCAGCTGCTGATCATTGGCAAAGTCTTTATAGATGGTTGCTGCTGTCAAAAGTGTTTGTCCTTTCTCCAATATGCTTGTGGTTGACGTCAAGGTAGGTGTGTTACCAAGATTGCCAGTCCAATCTTCCATACTTAACAATAATGCCCATATAGCCCATCATGGATTTAGATTTCTGAACAGTTAAAT
Source organism: Glandirana rugosa (assembly GCA_018402905.1). Lineage (NCBI taxonomy): Eukaryota > Metazoa > Chordata > Amphibia > Anura > Ranidae > Glandirana > Glandirana rugosa. The sequence continues at coordinate 1,466,954 of BLSH010167782.1, read as the reverse complement.
CCACAATCCCTAGTGGCCTGGCCTAACACTAAAAGGAAAAACTCAGCTTTTTCTCGTTCATGGTGAAATATTGGTACAGGAACACCACCACCAATCTCCCACCTGAACTCTACTTTTATATCTAAACATAAAAATATCCAACCATAGGCCCAACTTCAAACCACTTAATGTGTGTATATTTCCTCTATGCACTCTAGTCTCCTCCCACACTCTAAAAACATTCTGGCAGGCTAACTGACTCTTGTCTACACTTACTCCAATATGTGTGTACAAACTACACACACCTAATGTGTCAGTATACTCTACATGCCAGTCCCACACCCAAGCAATCGGGGAGAATCGAGGAAAACGAAACCTGGGAACCTATTTCATTTCAAAAACATATATCAAGAAAATTGTATAAAATGTGGAGGCCAAAGGATCACTAAGTGTCAGATATAGCCATGTATATATCAATTTTAACAGCACCTTAATTTTGAAGGACTTGGTTTAATCAGAGAAAAAAAAAAACTTAAATACCCAACATGCAGCATCAAAATGATTAGCTGCTCTGTTTACAATCAGTTATAACAAAAACTGTCAATGCATTCACATATACAAAATATTAACAATTTAGACGATGCAAGTTGTCAATGTATGCTGTAATCTTCGTCTTTAGTTCTTGGACATCAAACCATATCAGACAGGTGGATTGATGCTGTTTAGCACTATCTAGGAACTAAACAAAATGAAAGGTCTTAGTGCATTATCATTACATTTCACACCTAGAAATGAACTAATGTTTAGCACAAAACACATATTCAAAACACTTTACAGACAAAACATATGGCCATGTTGTTTAATGAGAGTGCACGCTTTTCTACTCATGTTAAATGAGCTCATTAATTAATTAATCACCACGTGGATTTTCATCAAAGGATGTCCATCAACAGTTGTCAATAATTCACCATGGTTAACATTCACAATAACATTTGCAGTGTGTTCATCACATTGTGCACAAATATTATACATCACCAAATCCATATTAATTTTTCCTACTTTAACCTCTTGTTCAATCCCATACAGATCTTGGAAACTTCTAGGAACAAATCAAATCTGGTTTCTTCTGTATTAACAAAAAACGTATAAAACAATCATTAGTGTTGTATTCTAAAGTATCACACTTCATTACAATCACCAATCAAAACAATACATACATAGACATACACCTCCAGTGATCATTCACGATTGTCCTATTGTACAGGGTGGGCCATTTATATGGATACACCTTAATAAAATGGGAATGGTTGGTGATATTAACTTCCTGTTTGTGGCACATTAGTATATGTGAGGGGGGAAACTTTTCAAGATGGGTGGTGACCATGGCGGCCATTTTGAAGTCAGCCATTTTCAATCCAACTTTTGTTTTTTCAATAGGAAGAGGGTCATGTGACACATCAAACTTATTGGGAATTTCACAAGAAAAACAATGGTGTGCTTGGTTTTAACGTAACTTTATTCTTTCATGAGTTATTTACAAGTTTCTGACCACTTATAAAATGTGTTCAATGTGCTGCCCATTGTGTTGGATTGTCAATGCAACCCTCTTCTCCCACTCTTCACACACTGATAGCAACACTGCAGGATTCTCACCCTCTTCTCCCAACGTAACTGTTAGGTTGTGTTACC
>BLSH010167782.1:1434509-1446303 GCA_018402905.1 Glandirana rugosa | reverse complement strand
AGATACCCCCCCCCCCCCCCCCCGGCACACTATTTATTTTAAGCATTACTAAAATCCCTGCTTCTGAAAAAACTATTTTAAAACTTTTTTTTCATTGATACATGTCCTCTAGGGCACACTTTTTAGGGCAATAACATTGCATATAAGCCTTTACAATGAGCACTTTTGATTTTTCATGTTCGCGTCCCATAGACTTTAGCGGCGTTCGAATGTTCGCGCAAATTTTTTGCCTGTTCGCATGTTCTGCTGCAAACCGAACTGGGGGGTGTTCGGGTCATCCCTACTGTAAAGGAAAGATGCTTATACCTACCTAAGCTAAGGGCACTCTGGTAACATAGAAACACATAAACATAGAAAAGTGACGGCAGAAAAAGACTGAGTAGTCCATCGAGTCTGCCCTTTTTTATTTATTTATTTTTTTGTTTTCACATTAACCTCGTTGTCTGACTGTAGATTTATGTTTATCCCAAGCATGTTTGAAGCCATTTACAGTTGACTGTCTCACAACCTCTGTTGGTAGTTTATTCCAATCATCAACCACCCTTTCAGTAAAATAATACATTCTAAGATTAGTTTTGAACTTCCCTCCAGTTAGCTTGAGGTCATGTCACTGTGTTCTTGATTTTGGTTTCATATTGAAAATACTGCCCTCCTGAACCTTATTCACCCCCTTGATGTATTTGAAGGTTTCAATCATGTCTCCCCCTCTCCCTTCTTTCCTCCAGACTGTACATATTAAGTTCCTAAAGTCGCTCTTGATATGTTTTATCCCCCAGAACTTTCACATTTTTGGTTACTCTGAACTCTGAACTCGTTCTATCTTATCAATATATTTTTGTAAGTGAGGCCTCCAGAACTGGACACAGTATTCTAAGTGAGTTCTCTCTAAAGATCTATATAGAGGGATCAGAACCTCCTTCCTCCTGCTGGTGATCCCTCTACTTTTACATCCCAGAATTCTATTTGTTTTTACTACTGCCTGGTCACACTGCTCATTTTGCAATCATCTGAAATAAGCACCCCCAATTCTTTTTCTTCTGTAGTGCTGACTAACACTGTACCCCCAATGCTATACTCTCTAAGGGGATTCTAATTACCTAGATGCATTTTTTTACATTTAGAAATATTGAACTGCAGTCTCCAGTGCTTTGACCAATCATCCAGCAATGCCAAATCGTGTTCCATGTTACAGACACCTCCAGGGATATCAACCCTATTACACACCTTTGTATCATTGGCAAATAGACATACCTTGCCCAACAAACCTTTAGTTAGATCACTTACATAAAGGTTAAATAGAACAGGACCCAGTACAGAGCCTTGTGGTACCCCACTAGTGCCTGGTCTCTGTTCTGAGTGAACCCCATTTACAACCACACTCTGAGATCTATCCTTTAGTCAACTGCATATCCACTGAACCACCCAAGGGTTAAGTTCTAGCTTCTACAACTTTTGTATTAGATCATTATGTGGAACTGTGTCAAATGCCTTGCTGAAATCAAGATATGCTTTGTCCACAGCACCACCCTGGTCCAAAACACTGGTAATAATAGTCAAAAAATTCAATCAGATTTGTTGGTACAGTCAAGTGATCTCCCAGAGGTTGGCTTCAGGTGTCAAGTACAAGACTGTGAAGTCCGAGATGACAAGAGTTGCCTCTTGTCCAATTCCAAGCACTCCTTGCAGTGGAGACAGGGACTGTAAGGGCAGAGAGAGAGCGCCATTGCCAGAAAGCTGCAGTGGCAGAATGAAGTAAGGTCACAAGCTATGTTCAACAGCATTCAGGCAGATAGGTGCAGAATCACGGTCAGAAGTCCAAGTTGGGAATGACTACACAGGTAAATAGCAGACATAACAGGCAAGAGTGATCCAAAGAGAGGTGTCAAACATAGCCGAGTCAGTAACAAGTTGTAAACACAACCCTGAATGCAGGAACCAGAGTTGAAGACAATCCCATGATGAGGCTAGGCAGATATCAAGTTTAAATAGGCAGCTGGGTGCCAAAATCTGTGGACGCACACTCGTGCGCAGAGGCCCATGCATGTTTATGCATGCGGGCATGCGTATTCTTCACCTTGCACTCCTTGTCAGGCTTATATGCTCATAACCCTGTACATGCACACAAAAATGAGCACCTTCTGCATGGGAATTAGCACTTGCTGTATGAGATGCCTGACATCAGGGAAGAGGAGGGACAGCCGACAATGGCTGCAGAGCCTAGGCAGTGACTTCACCCATAGACTTAATATGGGGAATCTGTTGTCGGCTGTCCATCCTCTCCCCTGAAGCCAGTGCTGGGAGCGGATAACATGGCCGGACCAGAGTGCCCGTAGATTAAAGTGGTTGTAAAGGCAGAAGGTGTATTTTATCTTAATGCATTCTATACATTAAGATAAAAAGTCTTCTGTGTGCAGCATCCCCCCTCAGCCTTTAGTATCACTTTTAGTAACAATGAGCATATTTCCTTTACATAGTAGTTATTATAGGGCTTAGAATGGGGGTGGTAGCAGATTTTAGCTTAATTAGATTTTGACTGGACTTCCACTTTAAATGTGCCTTAATAATATGTGACCCATCAATATGTAATGCTATTGCTACTGATCTTGTATTTTCCATATTAATAGTACACCAATTATTTCAGCTACCAATATTTGGGGAGCAAATAAAGGCTTCATTCATGGTAAACTTTTAGCACATGGTGAGTGGTGGGAGAGGGAAGATGGATTTTGAAATGGATATTTGAAATCTCAGGACTGGAGAGCCAACAAAACCAAACAAAATAAGACAAATGCACTATTTACAAACTTTAGTAATGAAAAGAGATTGATCCAGTTGCAGAAAACTAAACGTTTGCTTTCTTTTATTTCTAAGAAGCATAATGAATGGGGAAATTAACTTGGTTGATTTTTAGCTAGCACACTAAAACAAAAGCAGTCAGCCTCTTTTATACCCAAGATCAAAAGTGAAAGGGTCTCACTAGTGTAAATGTATAAGACTATAGCAAAGGTGTTTAAAGGTTTTTTCAAAATCTATATAAGGTTCAGAGAAAAATGAAAAAAAAAAAATCGCCTCCTGCAGGTAAAATAAAGGCTTAGCTTTGTAACACAAATCTACCAAAGATAACAGAAACAAACTACCATCTTTTGGAAAAAGATATTACTGAAGCCGAATTATCCCTTCATTAGTTTGTTATGTCCGCAGGCAAGAGTCCAGGACCAAACGGGTTCTTAGTCTATTATTATAAAGAATACAATAATACCCTTTTTTCTCCTTTATGTTCGTATGCTAATTAATTAGCCAATGGTAACAATGCTCTACTGCATGTACTTGGTGCATCTATCTCTTTGATTAACAAATACCGTATATACTCGGGTATAAGCCGAGTTTTTAAGCACATTTTTTGTGCTGAAAAAGACCCCCCTCGGCTTATACCCGAGTCAGTGTCTGTGGGTGATCAGTAGTTTCACATTAAACAGAGCCGTGCTGCTTCTAAGAGCCGTTCTGTGCTTTGTAAGTGTGACTAAACACATTGGAATGTAGAGAATGCTGAGAGAGGTGTCAGATTTTCAGTTTGATGTCGGCAGGTGGGCGGGACAAGCTGATGTTAGCTGTTCAGTCCCGCCCACCTCCTGATCTCAGTGAAGAGCTGCAGCTCTCTCTCAGCATTCTCTACATTCCAATGTGTTTAGTCACAGTTACATGCACAGAACGGCTCTTGGAAGCAGCACAGCTCTGTTTAATGTGAAACTCCCTTATGTGTTCTGGCTACAGTCTCTGTGTCCTGGCTAATATCCCTGTGTCCTGGCTAATATCCCTGTGTCCTGGCTAATATCCCTGTGTCCTGGCTCCCTGTCCCTGTGTTCTGGCTAAAATCCCTGTGTCCTGGCTAAAATCCCTGTGTTCTGGCTCCCTGTCCCTGTGTTCTGGCTGCTGCATTTCCCACCCTAGGCTTATACGTGGGTCAATAAATTTTCCCATATTTTTTGGGCAAGAGTAGGGGGTCGGTTTATACATGGGTCGACTTATACACGAGTATATACGGTAAGTAAAGATCTCACTGAACTGGCAGGTTAAAGGAACAATTTCACTTTGAAATTTTAATACAAAAGTGTATGCTAAGGTATTAGCTTTAAAGATCACATTGTTGTTGCTTCATTTGATTAAAACAGATCAGAATGCTTTTTTCCTGGGAAGAGAAGCTAAAGATAATGCATTGAGGGCTATGTCAATTATACAGTTTGTGAATGGGATTGCCCAGCCAACACTGGTATTATCCACGGATGCTGAAAAAGCCTTTGACAGAGTGGACTGGGGATTCCTTAAGACAACTTTATCCTAATATAGTTTTGGACCAAAGATGATTAAAGGGGTTGTAAAAGTTTTTTTTATTTTTTATTTTTTTAAATAACAAACATGTCATACTTCTCTGTGCAAGGGTACCCAATCCTCTTCTTCTAGAGTCCCCCAGTGGTGCTCCTGGCTCCTCCTCTTCTCGAGTGCCCCCTCAGAGAAGCACTTCCCATGGAGGTACTTGTGCGGGGGGCTGCTGCACTACAGAAAGTTTTTCACCTTAATATATAGAATGCATTAAGGTGAAAAACCTCGAGGGTTTACAACCCCTTCAACGTGATTAGTGCACTTTATAGTCATCTGTTAGCAAAAGTTAAGATTCATGGCTTGCTTCTCTCCCTGTTTGATTTGCGTAATGGAATGAGGCAGGGATGTCCTCTCTTGCTGATTTTTTTCTTCATCTCACCGGAAACCATTTCGGGATGTGGTCAGAATGACTTCTAATATACAATACATGATATATATATTAATCACCAGGAATATAAGAAGAAAGTTTATGCTGATGATATCATCTTTATTATTCAACAGACACCCATATCTATCTCAAACCATCTAAAAGGGCTAAAATTCTAATGTGAATTTTCAAATGTTAAGATTAATTTATCTAAATGTGAAAACATAAATGCTATTCTCCCCACCTCTGAGCTTCCACAATGGTTCACACTTACCTTATTAGTAGCAGCAAGCTAAATTTAGATATTTGGGAATATGTCTCACTCCAAACCTTGCTAGTATATTTAAAATTAACTATACCCCAATTCTAAATGAAATAGGTTGGGTTGTCCTATCATATGGGCAATTGTTTTTTGTGTCTGAAGCATACCCAATAGTATGCCCTCAGCACCATGACTGATTGCGCATGCTCCCTACAAAACAGCAAAGCATATATGTGGAAGCACAAACTTACCTATGTGCTGCCTCATTCATGCATATGCCTGACAAAACAGGGTTAAGAAAGGAGGTCAGAATCTAATATATTGTCTCAAATCTTTTACAAATCCGTCTTTTGCATGAATAGTCACTTCATATAGCCATTCATGTTAAAATCAATTTTATGTATCTTCACATGAGTGGGTATACATAATAAACTGGAATGATTTGATAATTAAAATGAATATTCACATATACTTATGCTTCTCACTCCCTGTGCCACTCAGTCTCCATGCCTTACCGTAGTCTCCTAAGCTTGATAAATGAAAAACATGGACTTTGTGTGCAAAAAGCTTGCAGTGCATTTTGACACTAACTTTTCAATGAAAATGCACATGTACAAAAAAGAATTTGTTTGGGTGGACTGGCAGATCATGGTATCAGTTCCATAACTTCCCTTTCGTTTCAAATTGATATTAACAAATCAACCCAAAAGTGACATTTTGGATGCCTCAATCTTCTACCAATCCTCAGTAAAGCAATCGTGATAACAACAATCAAGGCAGACATAGCTCACAAAAAAAGTCACCAGACATGCTCTCTCACTTTCTTGACCCACAGAATGAAAAAGCAAGTGACGTCGGAGGAAATAGGATTAAGAAAAATCTTCAAAACACATTACAAAGCATGTCAACAAGCAGAAAAATGCATAAAAGCATATGCGGTTTTTATGCATTTTTATGCACATTATGGTGTGAACAAGTCCTACAACTTCCTGCTTTGCTGAGCAAGTTCTTCAAAAGGCATTTATTACATGACAGGGTTGCTTTAAAATGGATCTTTGCACTTGAGCTCATTTTTTTTACAGCCCCCCTTTGCAAGAACTATTGAGAAAAATAAACAATTAAAGCTTGTTAGCAAAAAAAAAAAGTTAGTTAATATACCTACCTTACCCCAAGCTTATACCCTCAGTGCCTTGGCGAGGCTGATGTTACAATCTTCCCACAAAATCCCCAGGAAACCTAAAAAGACACCCCTGCACTTTGCTGGCATGTCTTTTCACGATATTTCTTCTCACCAAAAAAGAATGTGTGGGGAAGGAGTAAGCATATTTATAAACATTTTTTTCTCTACAGGATTGTTTTTTTTTTTATATTTCTCTAAAGTGTTTTGGAATATTGAAAAAAGTGGATCTTAGTACTGCAAAGTCCAAAGCTATGAATTATTACAATTTATAGTTATCATTTCTTTTTAAGCTGGGAACAGCCCAGTAAGATATTGTGACAGTTATGTGTTTTATAAGTTGAGGGTTTCAAAAATATTAGTAATGGGAGACATAAAATATGCCGTTAAAGTTGATATTATCCTAGAGAAGCTAAATAATAATAAATGGAAAAGGAATATTTACTGAAATGTACAAATGGAAACATTGATCATACGTAAGTGTTTTCCACTTTGCTTTCAATGAAACTTAGGTAAATGTAATCATGTAATGTGTATAGAATAATATTTGAGTCCGGAGGCACCTGCTATGAAGAATATTCATTTAACGTTTGAGTTAAAATGAACACTGGTGAGGTTGCAGAATTTTATGGCATTCAAGATGTTGCCAAGTTTGCTTTTAGTTATAAACACTTGGCAATAAAGCCTTCCTTTACTTCTTCACAAGTGTGATTCTGCAAAATATACATCTCAGTATAAAGTTTGGACTAGAAATTTGCATAATGCATTGTGATGTTGTGCTGTCCTTTGCACTTTCAATAATCATTTATAATGCATCATCAACCCGAGGAGAATGTTGGGGCTGATCTACAGTGTAGCATAATGGCTGATTGAACTTTATTTACTTTAGAGGCATATTTAGCATTGTTGTATGACAATTGACAAATGATGTGTCACATTAATCTGTGCAACCACGCACTAGTAACCTGGCAGTTCTGGTGTTTGCCAAGAGGGTTGGGAAGTGTAAAATGGTTAACTAGGTAGTATGAAGTACTTTAGATGACCCAGTGTTGCTGAGACAGCAGTGATGTAAGTACATAATCATTTTTTCTCCATTGGGTTTGCCAATCTACATTTGCAGATTTGTGTCCCATAGTTTGCACGGCAGGTTTTCACAATTAGTTAGGCCATGATTTTATTCAATGCATTTCAGCAGCTGAAAAACAACATGTAGCACTACCCCCTCAGGAGCCACTTGGTAGATTGGGTTCTTTGTTCTTTGGCTGAACTTGGCAAATGATCTCAACCCCTCTGACACACCAGATTATCAGGTTATGCAAAGAGGATATTGCACTACCATTACTAGCACAAGTATAACTATCCTGCATACACCTGACTAGTTAGTGTTTTGCTTTGCATTCATCTATTAAGATTCTTGCAGTAAAACCAAGGAAGCTTAGACTTCTGTAGTGTATCAATGCTTTACTAAAAAGAAAAGCTGCACATACAACTGTAGGATACACACGATATTTGGCATTTTTTAAATAAGCTACATCGGCCGATTGTGCTGCAAATTAGGCTGATTAATTTGTGGACTGGTTAGGCTGGTCACACAGGGGCGAACCGCCTTGTGGGACGACTCAGCATGACTTGTAGATGACTTCTGTCAATGCAAGTCACCTGAAGGAACCTTTTTTCTAAGTCGGAGTGACTTGAGTCTCTGCTATAGAACAAGAAAGAGAAAAATCCAGACAGCCTGCCAAGTCTGAGAACAGCTGATGCAAAGAGATATGTTGTTCATACTTATCAAAGGAATGAGCTTCTGTGTGTAGATTGAGGAAAGTTTAACCATTTACTAATGTAAAGACTAATCTTTTCTGACATTTGTTGCTTACATCTAAAATATCTGTATTTTCTGCTAGAAAATCACTTAGAACCCCCAAACATTATATATTTTTTTAGCAAAGACCCTAGAGAATAAAATGGTGGTTGTTGCAATATTTTATGTCACACAGGGTTTGCGCAGTGGTCTTTCAAATGCAATTTCTTTGGAAAAAATACACTTTAACCACTTCACCCCAGAAGGATTTCCCACTGTAGGACCAAAGCACTTTTTGCAATTCGCCACTGCGTCGCTGTAACTGACAATTGCGCAGTCGTGCGACGTTGTACCCAAACAAAATCTGCGTCCTTTTTTTCCTACAAATAGAGCTTTCTTTTGGTGGTATTTGTTCACCCCTGCGTCATTTGTGATCACCGCTATAAACCAACAAAGAGCGACAATTTTGCAAAAAAAAGCAATATTTCTAACTTTTTGCTAAAATACAAATCCAAAAAAAATATAAAAAAACAAATGTATTCATCGGTTTTGGCCCGATTTATATTCTTCTTCATATCATATTTCTCAATCAATCAGCGTTTATTGATTGGTTTGTGCAAATTTGCTGCGTTTACAAACCATGAGAAATCATTTCTGGCATTTTTACATATTTTTTTTTACTGTTAATGGTGGCAATCTGCGATTTTTATCGAGACTTTGATATTGGGGCGGATATGTCGGACATTTTTGACACTTTTTTGGGACCAATGACATTTATACAGCAATCAGAAATTTAAATATCCACTGATTACTGTATAAATATCATTGGCAGTGAAGGGGTTAACCTGCAGGGGGAGATCTAGGGGTTAACTGTGCTCCCTTGGCGTGTTCTAACTGTGAGGGGGCTGGGCTACCATGGGCATAAGAGATCTAACTGATCCCAGTGACAGGGATTAGTAGATCTCTTACATGCCCACTGACAGAGTGGGGAACTGCCGTGTTTACATTGGCATTGGCATGAGAAAAACCCATATCAGTCTACCTCTAAATACAACACAACTCATAGCTTACAAAATATGTCTACAACATGCACAATGCCAATTATCCTTTCTAGTAAATATAAGCATGTACAATATGTATGCATTAAACTAAATTAAATTGAACTAAACTGTTACTCAACATAGGGTTTAAGATGTAATGCCCTTCATGGTTCCTTGCTCAGTCCGACTCAAAATGGCTCCAAACTTCTCCAGCTTCTAACACACGTCTTTCCTCTTCGTCCTTCCAAACACAACTCTCTTTCTCTCCTCATGCTTGTTTCAAAACCTAAAAAAACTTCTGACCCCAACTTCTGACATCACATCCTGCAGAGAACTTCCTCTCTAGCAGCTCCAAAACCTAGCAAACTGGTTTATTTACATATTAATGGAGGGGGGTAAGCCTGGCTTCCCTGAAAGCATATGGTCTTAAAAATCCAACTCTATATTGATCTTAAAGTCAAGATTAATAGCTGTAGCAACACATACCACCACATGACTTTATAGCATAATATAGGGAACTTTCAACATCTCTTAAAGCATTTTGCCCAGGGAAAGGCAAAATAAAACCCAAATGTAATCCAAAAATGGGAAGAAAAAATTCCATTTCGACTCCCGTATCTTTTGGAGTCAGACTAAGTCCCTGTAAGGTTGTAACATTACTTTTGAGCAGGGTCAGCAATGTCCTTGACAGTCTGTGGAAGGAAAGTTCCAGGTGAAATTCCCTTGTCCTCCTACTGGTCATAAAGAAATGCTCAGATGAAAGTCCATGCCAATTCAGAAATCAATCACATCTTCCTCAGACTCTTTTCTGGTCTGCCTCCTCCCATCTAGCCTGGTCATCTGCTCTGCTTGCTCCACCTCTCGATGCTCAGTACCTGAAAAGTGTTAGAGACAAAGCTGATTATATATTCCTTCCAATTGTGCCAAAAACATTTCTCTATCTGTCCATTTCTAACTGCAAAACTATTGTAGGGTGCCCACTGTTGCCTTGAAACCCTTTCACGGAAAGGCATTGAACTTGAATATCTCTTTGTGCTGTCCTCCATGCCCTCTCACCAGTCCCAGTGACACAGCAGCTCTGGTCCTGCTGGTCAGATGTCAGTCCGCTTCTAAGTTGCCTGGAGCGAATCCAGCATCCAGGTTAACATCTATGCGTTCTGTCTCAGCCAAAAGCCTTTAAGCAGGTTGATGTGCACACATGAATAACAATGTGCACACCTCAGTCCACTTGCAGCAAAGAGGGTCATTACATATTCAACCCAGAAAATACAGCTTTTTCCTCCTCCCTAAAATAAGGCCTATACACAAACAAATGACTACATAGTCACAGCAAGATATGGTAATATTTTTCATTCAATTTTGAACAAGACAACTTTTTAAACTCAACTTTTAGGCCTCATACACATGGGCGTATCTAAAAAAATAAACAAAACGTCGGGTCCGACGTCAAGGAAAAGAAGTCGATGTTTTTCGGCGTTATGCATTGGCGTTTTTGAGCGTTAGTGAGCGTCGGCGTCAATAGGCGTTTTTTAAAAAAAATCATCCCTCTGCTATTTTTCAACCTAAAAACGTCGGCGTCAAAAAACGCCGGAAAACGCCGGTACAATATTAGGTGGCGTTTGTTGGCGTTAGTTGGCGTTTGTTGGCGTTTTGTTGCGTCGGTGTCAAAAAACGTCAAAATGTTACAGCCTCAGAACGCGATGGCCATGGGTTCTACTTTCTGCTCACTAACGCCGACGCCACCTACAGCTCAAAAACGCTGACGTTTTTATGGGGCCATTGACTAACATGGAGAGCTGCAAAAAACGCCAGAAAACGCCGGCGTCAAAAAACGTCCGTGTGTATGAGGCCTTAATGTTGTCATTCAGTATTGTCAATATAGGATTTACAACATTTGACTTGTTTATGTTTTTTCTATCATGTTACATAGCACAATTCAACATACAATAAAAGATTATGCAGATATCACATAAGTTACTGGGATTTTGTGAACACAATTTAATTTTCAGGCTAAAAGCAACCTTAAAGCGGAGGTCCGGGCTAAAAAAAAAAATTAAAAGTCAGCAGCTACACATACAGTAGCTGCTGACTTTTAACATTAGGACACTTACCTGTCCTGGACTCCAGCGATGTCGGCACCCGCCGCCGATCTTCGGATCGGGGGACGGGTGCAGCCGCTTCCATCGCGGGTAAGGGAACCCGGACGTGTAAGCAGTACAGCTTCACGCCGGGCACCTTACCGCGCATGCGCGAGCTCTGCCACGCTCTGCTACTGGCCAGTTTTACAATGACTCATGGGACGTGTAGTTCCGCAACAGCTGGAGGGCCGAAGTTTGTAGATCATAAGAACTTCTCTCTCCCCCGCATACTCCAGGTAGTCCAATTCTTAAAGCCTACCTAAACTCCAAAAGATGTCTGATATTGCAGCACACCACTCATTATATGTGGTTTCTGCATTTTTTTTTTTTTCTGTTGCTTTATTTTCACCTGCAAGTCACACACTTCTTGTACCTGGATGACTACACTCACTCCTTAATTGGATCCATGAAGGGAGCCATTGTCACCCATTACATGGGGGAATGATAAAAAAAAGTTTTTATAGTTCCAGATCAGCTCACAGAAATTAACAAGGATGCTACATACCTGACCAGATTACAGATTTCCTGTACTTGCTGAAAATGTTTTCAGCCTTCTTTTTTATAAAGAGGATTGGGGGGGGGTGGGGGGGTTTTTTTTTCTTCCGACTTTTGTAAAAGTCGTTCATGTCCTTTAG
>BLSH010167782.1:1420702-1434499 GCA_018402905.1 Glandirana rugosa | reverse complement strand
CTTTACTAGTGGTCTACTCAGTGACACCTTATTACTCATGACCGTTAATTGGTTGTAGACTCGAGACTCTTCCCTTCCGACTCGGGTCGGAACTGTCAATTAGTCACAACCACGACTCTTTCCTCTGTTCGTCCGATACTCTCTTGTACAGACGTCCTGACCTGTCTGGGTCACTCCAGGTAGAAAATCGGTAAATGATTGGTCCTCCGGAATTTGCTGACCTGAAAACAAAAACCTGAGACAATAATAATACATACATTCAATGTTCAGCAAAGGGTCCAACAGGAGTCCTGGTGGTATTGTGCACATAAATCCAGGTATACATAGTGTGGAGTTCAGCTTCAAGTAGAGTTCTTAGAAAGGTAATCCAAGCCACTTTCTTATCGGTCAGCATGTACAGCAAACAAAAGGATTCCTGCACAGGGATAGGAAACAGAGTCCAAAAACAAAAGTCCAGTCGTTTAAGGCCTCCTGGTTAGTAAATGGCTAAAAGATGGACCTCACTGGGTCTGTCCAGTCCTGCAGACATGTTCTCTCATAGCCTGCTTGTCTCCTTTCTCAGCACCAACACTGATTAACTGTCAAGGCTGGGCTCAGCCTTCCCTTCTCAGAGCTCAGATGTTGGTTAATTGCCAGTACTCATTATTCCACAGTGACTCATCTGGTGATCATTTCCTGCTCTTCAGCCAGCCCTGCTGGCTATTTAAGCTGCCTGGATCATATCTCCAGTACCTTCGCCTTGATCAACATATCCTGATACTCTCTGCTGTGTTTTCCTGTTAAAGACTTTGTATGGCTGACTTCCCTTCTGGTTCCTGATCCCGTTTGCTGCCTCTGACTATGCTGATCTCTGGATTCCTGTTTTACTGGCTTGTTCCGACTACCCGCTCTGGTTACCGAACCCTGGCTATGTTTTGACTACGTTTGCACAGTTTGAACTATTTTACCATTTTATTAAAACGTGTGATTTTTACTGCACTTCTGTCTCAGTCTGATTCATAGTTCCTGACAGTAGGCGAAGGCCATAAATTCAGAAGATGCAGGCAATCCACGTGCTAGTAATATTTTTTCCAGATTGGATGAGCAGGATCACCGCTTGGATCAGTTTGCCATAGCATTACAGATGCTCCTTATTGGCACTGCTCACCTGGATCCTCCCACTGTGGCTTTTCTGATACAACCTGTGTTGCAGGCTGTCTGGCACCTGCCTCGAATATTACCACTATAAGAGGTATGTCTGGTTCAGCTTCGCTTCCCCAGCAATTTGGGGGCGATCCAGTTCAATGCAGAGGTTTTCTCAACCAGGTTGGGATATACTTTGAGATGCTGCCCCTGGCTTTCCTCACAGACAGAAGCAAAGGAGGCTTTGTGATTTCTTTGCTTTCTGAGAGAGCCATGGCCTGGGCAAACACTCTATGGGAGACGCAAAAACACGCTGTCCTGAGCTACCCAGAGTTTGTGGCTTCCTTTAAAAGGGTATTTGACATTCCCACATGCTCCACTTCTGCTGCCAAGAGCCTTGTGTCCTTCAAACAGAGTACGAGAACTGTTGCTGATTATGCCATTGAATTCCATACTCTGGCAGCAGAGGTTGCTTGGAACAATGAGGCCCTCGTGGCTGCTTTTTCTTATGGTCTCACGTAACATCAAAGATAAGATAGCAGCTATACCCACTGAGCTGGAGAAGTTAATCATGTTTGCCATTCTCATTGACTCCAGACTTTAAGAGAGACTTCCCTTTAAAGAGCTCTTGCGGAAGCCTCCTGTACTTTTGGCTCCGAGCTTTGCAGTCCCACCCTTGCCTCCCTCACCTCCCATACCTCCTGGCACTGAGTCTGCCAGTGAAGTAGAACCCATGCAGTCTTTAGGAGGAGGAAGAGATTGTGCCTTTATTGTGGTCAGGCAGGTCACCTTTTGAAGTCTTGTCCTATCCGTCCGGGAAACGCTTGCACCAGAGGTCCTGTAGGGGACAGACCTTAGGTGGCGTTGTTACATCCCCAGTTATCCTGAAGGATGAGCCCCTGGTTCCGGTTACCCTTTCTTGGTCTGATTCATCCATCGAGATACAGTGTAAGGAAACAACTGTGGCCCATGGAATGCCTGTGCATGGGCGCACGTAGTGTGTGCGCGTGCCTGTGCACGCGTACGCACCGGCATTGGCGCCAAAACGGCCATTTAAGCAGACAGCACCCTGCACCAGTGCTGTCCATTCTACAGCATTCCTGTATCCTGTGACCCCAGCGTTTACTCTTGTGAGACTTCCTGTACCTGTGACCCTGGCTTCCTTTGGACTTTGATATCTGCCTGCACTGACCCCGGCCTGCCTAAAACTACTCTTCTGCCTGCTCCCTAGTACCTCTGCTGCCCGCACGTTGCCAACCCTGCTTATACCCGACTATCCGCCTGCCTGACCCATCTGTACCGCACCGCCAGCCTGTTACCGACCCGGCCTGCATCCCCATCCTTCTGTTTGCACGAGCCTTCAGTGGACCTTCACCGATCACCAGTGACCAAGTCCAGCCCTCATGCCCCCCTGTGCTCCAGAGCTCCCTGTCTACACTACCAGGGGTTCTCGAACCAGGGCCGTAAGAGAGGTTGCCCCCCCACATAAGCCAGACTCGATCCCAAGGAACGTGACAGTAACGGACAGCCATGTCCGAGTCTGCACTGGGGCCCTCTCCCATGGAGTAAATGTGTGCTCACTTAGCTGGCCTTACCCAAGCGGTGAAAAATCTCTAGGAGGGATACACACGCTTGGAGAACCGAGTCCAGGACCTTGCTACCCCAGCATCAGCTAGAACCAGCCAAGCTGCCTCCCGCACTATAGTGACCCTACCTACGGAGCCTAAGGTGTCTATGCTGAGCGGTTTGCAGGGGACCGCAGGAAGTTTCGGGCGTTTCACAACTCCTGCAATTGTACTTTGCGCTCCAACCCCGCACCTTTTCACTGGAAGCCACCAAAGTGGGTCTAGTTATCTTGCTCCTCCTGGATGAGCCTCAACCTGGCTCACTGCCTGCTTGAGCAGAAGGCCCCAGAGACCTCTAGCCTGGACCTGTTCTTCCACGTCATGGCCCAGCTGTATGAGAATCCCCACCAGGCCGCCACCGCAGAAGCGTCACTCCATGCTCTCCAACAGGGCCTTCGTACAGCAGAGGAATATTTGTCGGAGTTCCAGTGTTGGAGCACTGATACTGCCTGGAACGACACTGCCCTCTGCTACCAGTTCAGGTTAGGGCTCTCCGAGCCGCTCAAGGTTGAGCTGGCACGCGTTGGGGTTCCTCACACCCTGGATGCATTGGTCGATTTGGCAATCCAAATTGGCCGCCGCCTGCATAAACGCAATCAGAGAGAGCTACTGGATCCATGCGTCCTACCTGGATGATGCCCCGAGTGCCCAGTTACCCAGGACCCGGCCTGGCCGCAACCTCCTCCTCATCTCTACAAGACCACCCTGAGCCGATGCAGATTGGGCTCCTCTCTCTCACCTGAGGAATGACAGAGGTGTACGTCTCTCAACCTGTGTCTGTACTGTGAAGGATCGGGACACCTGGTGAGAAATTGTCCTGCCAAGGCTGGTAAGTGTCCTACCGCAGCCGTAGGGGAAGTGTTGTCTCTGCCCAACAACTAGTCTCATCTTGTTCTCTCAATCTTCTTTAGCTTCCCGGTGGGACTATTCAAGTTCCAGCTATCCTGGACTTGGGAGCTTGTAGTTGTTTTGTTGCCACCCAACACCAGATTCCCCTATGACCCAAGTACCACCAGATGGTCATTTGACTAGCTGACGGGTCAATCATAAAATCGGGCCATGAGTGACAAATGAGACTCTGCCTCTACCTGCCAGGACGGCCGGAGGCCATACGTAATTCCTGCTACTGGACGCTATCGCGTCCCCCCTGTTTCCGGTTATCCTCGGGCTTCGGATCCACAGTCCACATATTGACTGGAACCCCGGTGAGATACAATTTCTGTCACCCTATAGCCACTGCCACTGCCTGCAGCAGCCCCAGGAGGTATCTCCATCTGTACTCTGTATGAACTCTGACTCAGATCAGGAAACCCGTCTTGCTGTCCCCGTTGTGTACCATGACTTACTAGCATCTTCAGCAAGAAGGGGGCAGATGCTCTTCCCCCACACAGGTCTTACGACTGCCCAATTGACCTTCTACCGGGGGCCGAAGTCCCTTTCGGCAGAATATTCCCACTTTCCAAAGTGGAATTGGCGACTCTCAAAGCCTACCTGAAGGAGAACCTAAAGAAGGGCTTTATCCAGCCCTCTACGTCCCCCGCAGGAGCTGGGATATTCTTTGTTGAAAAAAAGACCATTCCCTCAGGCCTTGTATCGACTACCATGATCTCAACAAAATCACAGTCAAAAACCGGTACCCCTTGCCCCTAGTTCCTGTACTCTTTCAGAGACTTGGTTCAGCTACCGTATTCACCAAACTGGACCTCCGCAGGGCTTACAACCTTATCCGCGTACGGGAAGGGGACGAATGGAAGACGGCCTTTCGGACTCAGTTTGGTCATTTCAAATATCTAGTCATGCCCTTTGGACTCTGCAACACCCCTGTTATGTTCCAGCACCTGGTGAATGATGTCGTCTGAGATTATCTGGACCTATTTGTAGTAATCTATTTAGATGACATCCTCATCTTCTCCCCCTCCTTAGAAGAACATCGCAGGCATGTAAAGTGTGTACTCAGGCGCCTTCGGCAGCACGGGCTGTACGCAAAGGCAGAAAAATGCGCCTTTGAATGTTCCACATCTCCTTTCTGGGGTTTCACATCTCCACCACGGACACAACCATGGATCCACAGAAAGTTTCAGCCATCATAGACTGTCCAACGCCAGTAGACAAAAAGGGAGTACAGTGCTTCGTAGGCTTTGCAAACTTTTACAGGAAGTTCATCCGGGGATTCTCAGCCGTCATCGCCCCCATCACCCAACTTACCAAGGCAAACTCCAGTTTTATCTGGACTACCGAGGCACAGGCGGCTTTTCTGGCATTGAAGAAGTTGTTTACCTCAGCTCCTGTTCTCAAACACCCCGACTCAGCACTGCCCTACATTCTGGAAGTAGATGCCTCAGAGACTGCAGTCGGGCGGTCCTTTCTCAGAGACGGGGCCAAAAGCCTCACTTCACCCCATCACCTTCTTCTCTCTGAAGCTTACTCCACCAGAGAGAAATTAAGACATTGGGGACAGAGAACTGTTGGCCATCAAGTCCGCTCTGGAGGAATGGCGGTATCTCCTGGAGGGTGCGGTACATCCTGCTTTGGTCTTTACGGACCACAAAAATTTAGAGTACCTACGGACTGCCAAGGGACTTAAACCTCGTCAGGCTCATTGGGCTTTGTTCCTTTCTTGATTCCAGCTCCATATAACGTACAGACCTGGGTCCAAGAATATAAAACCGGATGCTCTATCTAGGATGTTCCATGAGCCTGGGGAGGCTCCCCCTCCAGATACCATCCTACCGGCCCACAGCTTCTTACTGGTCCAGGAAGGCGTCTTAACACAAATCAGGCGGTCTCTAGCTGGATCTACCGTACCTACAGACTCTGGACTCTCAGTGAAGGATGGGCTGTGGGGGTCGGGTACCCAAATCTTTGTGCCTGAGGAGTTCCATCTGACCGTCTTGGAACTCTGCCATGACCATAAAGTAGCTGGACATTTCGGCAGCTTCAAAATGGCAGAGCTGCTATCCGGCACATTTTGGTGGCCCCATATGGGTGCTTGTCCCACTTGTGCCAAAAAGAAGACCACAAGAACCAAGGCATGGGGTCTGTTTAACCCGTTTCCTATTCCTGAGCGACCCTGGTCCCAAATCTCCATGGACTTTATAGTCAAATGGCCCCCGTCTGCAGGGTTAAACATGATCTTCGTGGTGGTAGACTGCCTCACTAAAATGGCACACTTTGTTCCTATGCAGGGCACCCCCTCGACAACCGAGACAACGAAGACTTTCATCAAAGAAATTGTCCGTCTCCATGGCATCCCCAACAATACTGTGTCAGATCGGGGGGTGCAGTTCGCGTCCCGAGTCTGGAGGATCTCTGTGCACTACCTTAGGGATTGAACTGGCATTATCTTCGGCCTATCACCCTCAGTCAAATGGCCAGAGAGGACCAACCAGACCCTCGAGCAGTACCTCCACTGCTACTCCTCATTCTTCCAGTATGATTGGGTCTCCTTGCTGCCAGTAGCCAAGTTCGCCTATAACAATTCGGTCCACTCTGTCACCAAGCAATCTCCGTTCTGGACGAATCTTGGCTACCACCCCAAATTCCTACCTAACCTGGTGACTGAAAGTGCAGTGCCCGCCGTACATGATATCACCGAATTCCTGGAAAAGAACAATAAACTCTTACAGGAGACCCTTGCTCAGACCCAGGAACACAACAAGAGGACATTTGATAAGGGGAGATGAGGAGAACTGAACTTACAGCCTGGTAACCGGGTCTGGTTGGCAACCAAGAATTTGAGGCTATCATGCCCTTCCAAAAAATTAGGACCGAGATATATCGGACCACTCCCAGTTAAGAGGAAAATTAATAACGTGGCTTATGAATTTGACCTTCCTCCCTTGCTTCGGGTTCATCCCGTATTCCACGTGAATCTACTCAAGCCGGTGACCAAGGATCCTTTCCCGGGGCAGAAAACAGCTCCACCAGAACCAGTCTTAGTGGACGGAGAGGAGGAGTTTGAGGTAGAAACCATCCATGACTGCAGAAGGAGAGGGGGTACTACCCAATTCCTAGTGAAATGGAAGGGATATGGGCCTGAAGAAAGCTCTTGGGAGCCAGAAAATAATCTATACGATGAAGAACTTGCTAAGACATTTTGGAGGAACAATCCATTCAAGAGAGCAAGTTTGGGCATCCGGAGGATGGCCCTTGGGGGGGCAATGTAAGGAAACAACTGTGGCCCATGGAATGCCTGTCGTAGTGTGCATGCGCGCCTGTGCACGTGTGCGCACGCGTATGCGCTGGCATTGGTGCCAAAACAGGCATTTAAGCAGACAGCACCCTGCAACCAGTTCTGTCCATTCTACAGCGTTCCTGTATCCTGCGACCCTGGCTTCCTTTGGACTTTCATATCTGCCTGCACTGACTCCGGTCTGCCTATGACTACTCTTCTGCCTGCTCCCTTGTACCTCTGCTGCCAGCACATTGTCGACTCTGCTTGTACCCAACTTTCAGCCTGCCTGACCCATCTGTATCGCACCGCCAGCCTGTTACTGACCCAGCCTGCATACCAATCCTTCTGTCTGCGCGAGCCTTAAGTGGACCTTCGCCGACCACCAGTGACCAAGTCCAGCCCTCGTGCCCCCCTGTGCTCCAGAGCTCCCTGTCTACACTACCAGAGGTTCTCGAACCAGGGCCATAAGAGAGGTTGCCCCCGCAAAAGCCAGACTTGATTACCAGGTACATGACATACAGGCTCTAATCGACGATGGGGCTGCAGGCCTGTTCATAGATGGTGCCTTTGTGTTTAAGCACTCGATTCCACTGCAGCTTTGTGCCACTCCACTTGCCATTGAAGCTATTGATGGGAGACCTCTACAGCCTGCTCATGTGGCTCATGAGACTGCTCTGTTGAAGTCATTTCCTCACCTCTTTTCACCCTTTGTTATTGGTTATCCTTGGTTACAGAGACACAACCCCTCTTTTGATTGGCTTCGTGCTGAGGTTCTTTCCTGGTCACCACCACGCAGTAAAACATGTCTTCAGAAAGTGGCTTGTGCACCTTTTCACTCTCCTCCTTAACAGAGGAGTACCACAAATTTAGCGATGTCTTTGATAAAGGTCAAGCCTCCACACCAGTCGTATGATTGTGCAATTGACCTTCAACCTGGTGTCATACCCCCTCGTGGCCATGTTTACCCTTTATCTGTCTCGGAGGATAAAGCTATGGAGGATTATGTTGCAGATGCACTTTCTTGTGGATTCATAAACAAATCCTTGTCTCCTGCTGATGCTGGTTTCTTCTTTGTGAAAAAGAAGAGTGGTGAACTAAGACTTTGTATTGATTATAGGGGTCGCAATCGCTTCATTATTAAGAATGCTTATCTGATTCAGTTGATTACGGAGTTATTTGACCACCTCAAGGGAGCAATGGTTTTCACAAAGCTTAATCTGAGAGGGGCATATAATCTTGTGAGGGTCAAGGAGGGTGACGAACGGAAAACTGCGTTTAATACCAGGACAGGCCATTACGAATACCTCGTATTGCTGTTTGGTCTTTGCAATGCTCCAGCAGTCTTTCAGGAATGTATCAACAATGTCCTCTGAGATTTGTTGTAGCAATGTGTGGTGGTTTATCTCAATGATATCCTTATATATTCCAATTCCCTAGAGAGCCACCACACAGATGTCTGCCATGTGCTTTTGAGGCTGAGAGATAATAACCTGGTACCACTGTGCTGGTTCTTATTCTGACTGACCATAAGAATCTCAAATTCTTGTCTGAGGCTGAACACCTCTCTCCCAGAAAGGAGCGATGAGCTTTTTTCTTGTCAAGCTTCAATTACATAGTCTCATTCTTACCCAGTACTAAGACTGTAAGGGCTGATGCATTGTCACAACAGTTTTCCTCAACTTCCAAGATGGAGTCGGTTCCTGCAACTGTGATACTTCCCGATCGTATTCTGGCTACGGTTCATACCAGTCTCACTTCATTTTTGGGTGACAGAATTCTTGCCGCTCAGATCCATTCTCCTCCTGAGAAACCTTGTGACCGCAGCTTCATCCATGAGAGTCTACGCACTGCTGTGCTCCAGACTTACCATTCTCCCAAGGCTGCTGGCCACCCAGGGAAGATTCAACACAGCTGGGCTATTTCCCAACAATTCTGGTGGCCTAGTCTCCGCGCTGATGTAGCTGCCTTTATAAATGCTTGTTCCATCTGTGCTCAGAGTAAGACACCACGACACCTTCCAGTGGGCCTCCTACCTTGGACCCACCTGTCTATGGATTTTATTGTGGCGGTACCCAACTCCCAGGGCAACGTAGTTATCCTTATGGTGGTTGACCGGTTCTCAAAAATGTCACATTGTATCCACTTAAGAAGTTGCCCATATCCAAAGAAATGGCATCCATTTTTGCTCGGGAGATCTTTCACTTACATGGGCTACCCAAGGTTATCATCTCGGACAGGGGTAGCCAATTTGTGTCCAGGTTTTGGCGAGCCTTTTGTGCACAGTGGGGAATTTAGCTTTCCTTCTTTTTCTTCTGCGTATCACCCGCAGTCCAATGGGGCCGCACAACGACCCAACCATTCCTTGGAGCAGTTTTTATGTTGCTATATATTTGACCACCATAACAACTGGTCAGACCTTTTACCTTGGGCGGAGTTTGCTCACAATAGTGCTGTCAATACTGCTTCCCGATTGTCTTTGTTTATGGCGAATTATGGATTCCAACCATCCATGTTGCCTGACGCATTTGTTCCTGACAGCATTCCTGCATTAGAGGAGCATCTCTATGGCCTACATTCCACTTGGGTACAGGTCCAAGGTCCAAGAGTCCTTGCGACATGGCAATGATAGGTATAGATCTCCATGCTGACCGCAGGCGCCTACCTGCGCATTCCTACCAAGTTGGGGAGAGGGTCTGGCTGTTATCTCACAACCTCCGACTTCGTGTTCCCTCATTGAAACTGACACCACAGATACTGGGCCTTTCCGTATGCTCCGTAAGATTAACCCAGTGGCTTACGCTTTAGATCTTCCTTCTAATATGCGTATTTCAAATGTATTCCATGTCTCCTTATTAAAACCTTTGGTGTGCAACCGCTTCACCACCTCGGTACCACATCCTCACTCAGTTCAGTTTGAGAACCATAAGTATGAAACACAATCTATTATTGACTCCCGTAAGTTTCGCGGGTGCATACAGTATACCTGGTTCACTGGAAAGGTTACTGTCCGGAGGAACGCTCTTGGGTCTCATCCTTCGATGTACATGCTCCTGTCCTCCTCCGTGCTTTCCATAGACGTCTCCCCTCAAACCTCATTGAGATAAACCACTATACATAGTGGCAATAAATCTCGAAGGACATCATTGATAAATTCCTGGAAAACTGCCGGAGCATTGCCAAGACCAAACGGCATTACAAGGTATTTGTAATGGCCTGTTCTGGTATTAAACGTAGTTTTCCATTCATCGCCTTCCTTGATCCTCACAAGATTGTATGCCCCTCTCAAAGCTTTGTGAGAACCGTTGCTCCCTTGAGGCAGTCAAATAACTCCGTAATCAAAGGAAGTGGATAAGCATTCTTAATCATGAGCCATTGAGACCCCTATAATCTATACAAGATCTCAGTTCACCTTTTTTTTTTTTTCACAAAGAAGAAACCAGCACCAGCAGGAGATGAGGATTTATGGATGAATCCTGGAGAAAGTGCTTTGGCAACATACTCCTCCATGGCTTTGTCTTCTGAGACAGACAAAGGGTAAACCCGGCCACGAGGGGGTATGGCACCAGGTTGAAGGTCAATTGCGCAATCATGCTACCAGTGTGGAGGCAACTACTGGCTTGACCTTTGACGAAGACATCGCTAAATTTGTAGTACTCCTCCGGCAGGGAGGAGAGTGAAGAGGTGCACAAGACCTTAGCCACTTTCTGACAATATGTTTTACTGCATTGTGGTGACCAGGAAATAACCTCAGCACGAAGCCAATCAAAAGAGGGTTTGTGCCTCTGTAACCAAGCATAACAAATAACCACCGGGAAATGAGGTGAGGAAATGACTTGGAATTGGATTATCGCATGGGGAAGAGCCCTACGGCCATGGTCAATGGAGCAGTCTCATAAGTCACATTGGCAGGCTATAGAGGCCTCTCATCAATAGCCTTAATGGTAAGTGGAGTGGCACGAAGCTGCAACGGAATCGAGTGCTTAGACACAAAGGCACCATCTATGAACAGGCCAAATGTACAGCAGGCTTCTGCCAGCACTCCTTAAAGGAAAGTCTCTCTTGGAGTCTAGAGTCAATGAGGATGGCAAACACGATCAACTTCTCCAGCTCAGTGGGTATGTCTCAGACTGCTATCTCATCTTTGATGTTCCCGATGTATCTCGGATGTATCCGAGAGACCATGAGAAAAAGCAGCCACGAGGGCCTCATTTTTTCAGGTGGGTGCCTGCTCAGATACTGGAGCAGCAGCAGGGATGGCCTGCAACACAGGTTGTACTAAAACAGTCACAGTGGGAGGATCCAGGTAAGCAGTGTGAATCAGAAACAGCTGTAACTCTATGGTAAACTGATGCGTGCGGTGATCCTGCTCATCTAATCTGGGAAAAATATTACCAGCAAGTGGATTGCCTGCATCTTCAGAATTCATGGCCTTCGCCTACGGTCAGGAACCATGAATCAGACAGAAGGGCAGTAAAAATCACACTTTTTAATAAAATGGTACAAACAGAGCAAACGTAGTAAAAAAAAAAGCCAGGGTTCGGTAACCAGAGCGGGTAATCGGAACAAGCCAGTGAAAAAGGAATCCAGAGATCAGCATACTAGAGGCAGCAAACAAGATCAGAAACCAGAAGGGAAGTAAGCCAGGCAAAAGTCTTTAACCCAGAAAGCAGCATAGTCAGAGGCAGCAAACAGGTTTAGGAACCAGAAGGGAAGTCAGCCAGGCAAAGTCTTTAACAGGAAAACACAGCAGAGAGTATCCGGATATGTTAACCAGGCAAAGGCACAGGAGATCTGATCCAGGCAGTTTAAAAAGCCAGCAGGGTTAGCTGACAAGCAGGAAATGAAGACCAGGTGAGTCACTGTGGAATGAAGAGTACTGGCAATTAACCGACAGCTGAGCTCTGAGAAGGGAGGGCTGAGCCCAGCCTTGACACAATGACAGCATGCAGTCTTTTGTAATAGTTATCTATGAGGCCCACTGATTCTTGCAGGTAGCATTGCTGCCCATTTTTTTTTTTTTGGCAAAATTCCTCCAGGTAATGCAAAGTCTTTGGTTGTCTTGTATGAACCACACGTTTGAGATCTCCCCAGAATGGCTCGATAAAATTAAGGCCAGGAGACTGCGATGGCCACTCCAGAACCTTCCCTTTTTTTCTGCTTTAACCACTAGAGGTTCAACTTGCCTTTGTGCTTAGGGCTATTGTCGTGCTGGAAAGTCCAAGAGCGCCCTACGTTCAGCTTTCATGCAGAAGAATGCAAATTGTCTGCTAGTAAGACCTCATACACACTATTCGATTTTCTGCAGATTTTTTTCCTTCAGATTTACCAAAACCATGTAGTGTAAGAGCCTGCCTGATTGCATACAAATTGAAACTCTTAAGGTTTGACCTCATATTATATGGTTTTGGTTCTGTTGAAACCAAACCACAGTCAGGTAGACCAACTGAAATTTCAGTCACAACTGCAAGGAAAATTGTTCGGGATGCAAAGAGAAACCCACAAATAACTTCAGTGAAATACAGGACTCTCTGAAAACATGTGGTGTGGCTGTTTCAAGATGCACATTAAGGAGGCACTTGAAGAAAGATGGGCTGCATGGTTGAGTCACCAGAAGAAAGCCATTACTACGCAAATGCCACAAAGTATCCCACTTACAATATGCCAAACAGCACAGAGACAAGAATCAAACCTTCTGGCACAAAGTCATTTGGAGTGATGAGACCAACATTGAGCTTTTTGGCCACAACCATAAACGTTACATTTGGAGAGGAGTCAACAAGGTCTGTGAAACACGGAGGTGGATCGCTGATGTTTTTGGGATGTGTGAGCTACAAAGGCACAGAGAATTTGGTCAACATTGATGGCAAGATGAATGCAGTATGTTATCAAAAAATACTGGAGGAACACTTGAATTCATCAGCCAGAAAGCTGCACATGGGTCGTACTTGGACATTCCAACATGACAAGGCCAAGTCGACCTGTCATTTGCTACAGCAGAATAAAGTGAAGGTTCTGGAGTGGCCATCTCAGTCTCCTGACCTCAATATCATTGAGCCACTCTGGTCAGATATAAAACGTGCAGTTTCATGCAAGACAGCCCAAGAATTTCCAGGAACTGGAGGCTTTTTGCCAAGAGGAATGGGCAGCTTTACCAACTGAGAAGATAAAGAGCCTCATTCACAAATACCACAAAAGACTTCAAGCTGTCATTGATGTTAAAGGGGGCAATACACATTATTAACCGCTTAACAACCGCCCTATAGAGAAAAGACGTCTACAGAGCGGTTGCTGGGGCGCGCACACGGGAACATCCGTGACCGTTGGGTCCGGGGGACCCGACTGATCACGGATCGTGGTGAATGGCCACTGTGAGCGGCCTTTCACCACGTGATCGCACCGTCAAATGACGGCGTGATCACATGTAAACAAGTCGGCGGAAGCGCCGGATTTTCTCTCCTCTCCGCACCGATCGGTGCAGTGTGAGAGGAGAGAGGGGGGAGAGAGGACACGCTGCAGCGCTGTGGGCGATGTGTAATGCCCACAGCGCTGCTAGGTGACAAAATACACCCCCCACCATCTATTTACCAGCCATCCACCACCCACCCAGCCATCATCAGCCACCCACCACCCACCCAGCCATCCACCCCCCACCCATCCTCACCCAATCCATCCTCACCCACCCACCCATCCATCCATCCATCCATGCTCACCCATCCATCCATGCTCACCCATCCATCCATCCATGCTCACCCATCCAGCCATGCATGCTCGTCCACCCAGCCGTGCTCATCCATCCATCCATCCATGCTCACCTACTCAGCCGTGCCGAACCATTCATCCATCCGCCGACTCATCCACTCGTACCTACCTACCTAC
>BLSH010167782.1:1363367-1413282 GCA_018402905.1 Glandirana rugosa | reverse complement strand
TTATGTTCTCTTGGTCAAGGTAACCGTCAATATGTACGGGTACGGTACTGTGATGGTGGTGGTACGAAGTGACAACTCCACCATACGAAACCTAGTACCCACCAAGGAAAGGAAGAGGTATGAGAAGAGAAGGGTAGTGAGACCATGTTCAACTAGAACTAGAGTACACAGGTATCCTACAACAAGGTCTTGACACTTTCGAAAAAATTAACAACAAACCGTTTGAGATTAGACCGGAAGGACAAAAACTCCGAGGGGTTACCAAATGTAGAACACCACTTGGGAGACAAAAGTGAGACCACTTCAGAAGAAAACTAACAACTGAAACTGTCTGGTGAAGAAAACACCCTTCACAACAGTTGGCCAGATCAAGAACACTCTCCAGGAGGTAGGTGTATGTGTGTCAAAGTCAACAATCAAAAGAAGACTTCACCAGAGTGAAAACAGAGGGTTCACCACAAGATGTAAACCATTGGGGAGCCTCAAAAACAGGAAGGCCAGATTAGAGTTTGCCAAACAACAATTAAAAAAGCTTTCACAGTTCTGGAACAACATCCTATGGACACATGAGATCAAGATCAACTTGTACCAGAGTGATGGGAAGAGAAGAGTATGGAGAAGGAAAGGAACCACCCATGATCCAAAGCATACCACCTCAACAGTGAAGCATGGTGGTGGTAGTGTCATGGCATGGGCATGTATAACTGCCAATGGAACTGGTTCTCTTGTATTTATTGATGATGTGACTTCTGACAAAAGCAGCAGGATGAATTCTGAAGTGTTTCGGGCAATATTATCCGCTCATATTCAGCGAAATGCTTCAGAACTCATTGGACGGCGCTTCACAGTGCAGATGGGCAATGACCAGAAGCATAATCCAAAAGCAACCAAAGAGGTTTTTAAGGGAAAGAAGTGGAATGTTATGCAATGGCCAAGTCAATCACCTGACCTGAATCCGATTGAGCATGCATTTTACTTGCTGAAGACAAAACTGAAGGGAAAATGCCCCAAGAACAAGCAGGAACTGAAGACAGTTGCAGTAGAGGCCTGGCAGAGCATCACCAGGGATGAAACCCAGCGTCTGGTGATGTCTATGCGTTCCAGACTTCAGGCTGTAATTGACTGCAAAGGATTTGCAACCAAGTGTTAAAAAGTGAACATTTGATATATGATTGTTAATCTGTCCCATTACTTTTGGTCCCAATATTTATGCACCTGACTGTATATATATATATATATCTCCCAGAAGCTATGGGGAACAATAATAAACTGTTATCAAAGGAACACTTAGCTAATAACCCTTGCTTCTGGTCTAGATAAGCAACAGCTCTTAAATGGGGTTTCAGCTCACCCCTCTTTCTTTCTCTCTCTCTCCACTTCCTTCCGCTGGGGTCCAAGCCAGCCCCCAGAAAAAGGAATACTGTGCACATAGTCACTGCAATATATTGGAAGCTTTTTTTTTTAATATTAACCATTTGACCACTAGGCACTTAAACCCCTTCCCAACCGGACCAATTTTCAGCTTTCAATGCTCTCACATTTTGAATGACAATTACTCAGTCATACTACACTGTACCCATATGAAATTCTTGTCCTTTTTTCACACAAATAGAGCTTTCTTTTGGTGGCATTTAATCACCATTGGAGTTTTTATTTTTTGCGCTATAAATGGAAAAAGACCGAACATTTTGTAAAAAATTGCATTTTTCTTTGTTTCTGTTATAAAATTTTGCAAATTAGTAATTTTTCTTCAAAAAATTTTGGCCAAAATGTATACTGCTACATATCTTTGGTAACAATAACCCAAATAAGTGTATATTATTTGGTCTTTGTGAAAGTTATAGAGTCTACAACCTATGGTGCCAATCACTGAAAATTGATCACACCTGATGCACTGACGGCCTATCTAATTTCTTGAGACCCTAACAAGCCAGGAAAGTACAAATACCCCCCAAATTACCCCGTTTTGGAAAGTAGACACGCCAAAGTATTTAGTAAGAGGCATGGCGAGTTTTTTGTTTGAAGTTGTAATTTTTTTCCAACAATTCTTTGCAAAATGAAGATTTTTTTTTTTACCTGTATTTTTCCCACACAATTGTCAATTAACAGGTTATTTCTCACCCAGCATATGCATACCGCAAATTACAACCCAAAACACATTCTACTACTCCTCCTGAGTATGGCAATACCACGTGTGTGAGACTCTTACACAGCCTGGCCACATACAGAGGCCCAACATGCTGGGTGCACCATCAGGCGTTATAGGAGCATAAATTACACATGTAATTTCCTGACTACCTCTTGCACATTTGAAGGTCCTGAAGCACCAGGACAATGGAAACACCCAAAAAATGACCCCATTTTGGAAAGTAAACACCCCAACATATATTCTAGGAGGCATAATGAGTCTTGACATTTTTTCCACAAGTTTTTGGAAAATGTGGAAAGAAAATGAAAACACATATTTTTTTACACAAGTTGTCCATTTATACAATATCTCTAACACACAGCATGTACCTCTCTTAGATTGTAAGCTCTAACGAGCAGGGCCCTCTGATTCCTCTTGTACCAAATTGTGATGTAACTGTACTGTCTGCCTTCATTTTTGTAAAGCGCTGCGCAAACTGCTGGCGCTATATAAATCCTGTATAATAATAATAATAATGTACCTAGCAAAAATTACAACCCAAAATATATTCTGCTACTCCTTCCGAGTATGGTGATACCACATGTGTGACACTTTTACACAGCGTGGCCACATACAGAGGCCCAAAATGCAGGGAGCACCAACAGGTGTTCTAGGGGCACACATTTCAAATCTAATTTGACTACCTATTACACTATTGTGAGGCACTGTAGTAGCACTGATGGGCGCTGTAGTGGCACGGATAGGCACTGTAGTGGCATGGATGTGTCACAGATGAGAACTGATGTGGTATGGATGAGCATAAATGAGGCATAAATGAGCACGAATGGGGGTGGATGAGCCGTGGATAGGGATGGCTGAGCATGGATGGGGATGGCTGAGCATGGATGCGGATCGCTGAGCATGGATGCATGGCTGAGCACCAATGCATGGGTGAGCATGGATGCATGGGTGAGCATGCAAGGATGGGTGAGCACGCATGCATGGGTGAGCACAAATGGATGGCGCAGCATGGATGCATGGCTGAGCATGGATGCATGGCTGAGCACGGATGCATGGGTGAGTATGCATGCATAGGTGAGCATACATGGAAGGCGGAGCACGGATGCATGGCTGAGCACGGATGCATGGCTGAGCATGGGTGAATGGTTGAGCACAGATGGATGGGTGAGCATGGATGCATGGGTGAGCACAGATGGATGGCGGAGCATGGATGCATGGGTGAGTACGGATGGATGGCTGAGCATGCATGGATGGTTGAGCACGGATGCATGGGTGAGCATGCATGCATGGGTGAGCACGGACGGATGGGTGAGGACGGATGCATGGGTGAGCGTGGCTGGATGGGTGAGCACAGATGCATGGGTGAGCATGGCTGGATGGGTGAACACGGATGCATGTGTGAGCATGGCTGGATGGGAGAACACGGATGCATGGGCGAGCATGGCTGGATGGGTGAACAGGGATGCATGGGGAAGCATGGCTGGATGGGTGAATACGGATGCATGAGAGATCACGGATGAGGCTGGATGTATGAGGCTGGATGGGTGAGCATGGATGGATGGATAGGGGTCCAGACTGGCACATAGCAGTGCTGTGGGCACTTCAGATCCTACCCACAGCACCTCTGCTTCTAATCTCTCCCCTTCTCCTCTCACACTGCACTGATCGGTGTGGACTGGGGAGAGAGAAGCCAAATATCCGCCGGCTTGTTTACATCTGATCGCTCCGTCATTTGACGGAGCGATCACGTGGTAAATGGCCGCATGCTCCCAGGTGCGTGCCCCAGAGGGCACACGATTCTGGGAGGAAGTTATAGTATGCCCTCCCAGAACAATTGATCCACCTTGTGACCACGTTTCTATATGACATAGTCGGCAAGTGGTTAAAAGCTGGCTAGCATCTGTCCTGTTTACAAACAGGCCTAAAGAGAGTGATTAAAGTTGATGTTACCCCAACATTTCATATTTCTGATATGCGTCTGCTACCATGTACTTGTATGGAAACGTATACTGTTCTTTCTATTGCTTCCGTCGTGTAATATGCCTGGTGATCTTGCCAGTCCCCCTGCTTTTTCTATTTCAAATTGACTACACTGGGCATAAAAGCATATCCCTCCCAACATGGTCACTTTTTCTTCTTTGCACTCTTCTTGGGAGCACAGCCTCTTCTCCAGTGGTCAGACTTGTGTATTGTTGTTTCTCTGCCACCTGCAGATAAGACCCTCCAGAAAAACGCATTTCAAAAAAGTTATAAAAAATTTTATAAATTGATTTACATTTTAATGAAATAAATATTTGATCCCCTATCAATCAGCAAGATTTCTGGCTCCCAGGTGTAACTCTCTTAAAGGGAGTACTCCTAATCTCAACTTGTTACCTGTATAAAAGACACCTGTCCACAGAAGCAATCAATCAATCAGATTCAAATCTCTTCACCATGGCCAAGACCAAAGAGTTGTCCAAGGTTGTCAGGGACAAGATTGTAGACCTACACAAGCCTGGAATGGGCTGGAATTGGTGAGTGATTATTCGCAAATGGTAGAAGCAAAATAACTGTAAATCTCCCTCGGTCTGGGTCTCCATGCAAGACATCATCTCGTGGAGTTTCAATGATCATGAGATTGGTGAGGAACCAGCCCAGAACTACACAGGAGAATCTTGTCAATGATCTCAAGGCAGCTGGGACCATAGTCACTAAGAAAACAATTGGTAACACACTACACCGCAAAGGACTGAAATCCTGCAGTGCCCGCAAGGTCTCCCTGCTCAAGAAAGCACATGTACAGGCCCGTCTGAAGTTTGCTAATGAACATCTGAATGATTCAGAGGAGAACTGGGTGAAAGTGTTGTGGTCTAATGAGCTCTTTGGCATCAACTCAACTCGCTGTGTTTGGAGGAGGAGGAAGGCTGCCTCTGACCCCAAGAACACCATCCCCACCGTTAAAAACATAGAGGGGGAAACATTATGCTTTGGGGGGGTTTTCTGCTAAGGGGACAGGACAACTTCACCACATCGAAGGGATGATGGAAGGGGCCATGTATCGTCAAATCTTGGGTGAGAACCTCCTTCCCTCAGCCAGGGCATTGAAAATGGGTCGTGGATGGGTATTGCAGCATGACAATGACCCCAAACACACAGCCAAGCAAGAAAGGAATGGCTCAATAAGAAGCACATTAAGGACCTGGAGTGGCCTAACCAATCTCCAGACCTTAATCCCATAGAAAATATGTGGAGGGAGCTGAAGGTTCGAGTTACCAAATGTCAGCGTCGAAACCTTAATGACTTGGAGAGAATTTGCAAAGAAGAGTGGGACAAAATCCCTCCTGAGATGTGTGCAAACCTGGTGGCCAACTACAAGAAGCCTCTGACCTCTGTGATTGCCAACAAGGGTTTTGCAACCAAGTACTAAGTCATGTTTTGCGAAGGGGCCAAATACTTATTTCACTCATTAAAATGCAAATCAATTTATAACTTCTTTAGAAAAAAAATTCTGGATTTTTTTGTTGCTATTCTGTCTCTCGCTGTTAAAATAAACCTACCATTAAAATTATAGACTGATTATTTCTTTGTTAGTGGGCAAACGTACAAAATCAGCAGGGGATCAAATACTTTTTCCCTCACTGTAATTATACCTCTTAAATTTTTCTGCTGCCTGCCCTTCCCCCTTTGCCTTACAATTTCTCCCTCCTCTTCACATACCTAGCATTAATTAGCATTTAGATGTATTTAGAAGTGTCCAGTGTTTTTTCTACCAAAACGGTTGTTCCCAATTGCACTGGCAGTAGGTTTTTTCCTGCCTCTACACTGCTTGTGTGCATGGACAAATAGGCTAACATGCAGGGGAGTACAGACACTACCAAAACCCTGTAGTCTATACTTTTAATATTTTACTAATAATTGGGGGTATGAGGAATGGAGGGGGTTCTGAGGATGTAGCCTTGTAAGTTTGAAGTGTGTGCACTCTGTTTTGACACTTTATTACACTTTTAATACAATGCAATGTGTTACTGTGAAAAAATAAAATCACCAACTAAACTATGGGGAGTGGCCAAGTTGGCAATCTGAGCAGATGCTTATCACAGAGCTCTGGAACCGTTTCTGAATGTACCCTGTAATCTTTCAACCTCCCAGTGTGTTGAATCCTGCTCTATATGTCTCACAAACTCTCTGGGCAACCTAAAGGGAGTTAGAAAATTTGCTTAGCCCAGGAACAAATGTGGTGAACTGCCCAGGAACTGTCTCAAGCATGTCGTCTCAGACTGACCCTATAGGTGGCACTAACTTTCCAGAGCCTGGTGATGTGAATGTAATGGTGGCTATTACTGCTTGCCAGACTGCATTAAGATTGAGGCTGTGTAATTGGATAAAATCAGGTCCAGGCTTACTACTGCTGAGCAGCACATTAGCCATGTTGGGTATACCACTACTGATCACACTACCCCTCTCCACTCCTTACGAAGCTTAGAGCCCTGGAATATAGAGATGAGGACATGGAGAACCACAACAGGAGGAATAATCTCTCAGCTGTAGGGCTGGCAGAAGGTGTGGAGGGGACTAATATGATCCTGTTTGTAGGATAGCTGCTGCATTCCCTGCTACCCAACTCTCTTCCTTCTTCATGGTGGAGCAGGCACATTGCATGCCGCCTAGACCTGTCCCAGTAGGTTCCCCACCTTGTACCCTAATTCTACACCTGCACCTGGTCAGAGATTAGGGCTGCATGCTTCTCAGGGCTGCATGCTCTGCTGGGGATTTTCACTACCAAAATGGGAAGCTATTCTTTTTTGCAGACAACACTGTTGAGACCCAGAAATTGTGCAGATTCTTCGACCAAGTGAAGGCAGCCACGTGGGTAAGGGGGGTCAAGTACAGCATACTCTTTCATGAAATGTTGCATGGGGAGGATGGTGGGTCTGTTTGCTTGCTCACTGATCCTAAAGATGCTTATGCCTGGCTGGAGTCACTCTTTCCTCAGAGTTGCACTGTACTACTTCCTCCATAAATTTTTTAATGATGCAGTTTTTACCCTGTGTGGTTGTGGAATTTCTCAAGACCCTGTAGATGAGTCAATTCTCTCATACCTTGAGCATCTTGAGTCATGCAATACAGTACCTAAATTAATTTTATAGAATTTGTTTTAGACAGATAGCGCTTTCTTTTGGTGGCATTTAATAATCACTGGGTGTCTTTGTTTCTTGCCATATAAAGGAAAAAAGACCAACAAATTTGTTAGCTTACACTACTGTGGTAACACTGGAACTCATGTGGCAGTGATCAGGAACAATGTAGCTGGCCTTCACTGCTCTAGTAACACTGGGACTTGTGTGGCAACAATCAGAAATACTGTTGTTGTCTGTACTGCTGTGTTGACACTGAGATGTGTGTGACGGTGATCGGGAAATACTATCACTGGCTGCACTGGTCTGATGACAAAGAGCCTAATGTGGCAGTGATCAGGAACACTGTTGCTGGCTTACATTGGTCTGCAACTTGTGTGGTGTGTTTAGGAACACTGGCTTAAACTGGTCTGGTGACACTGTGCCTTGTGTGGCAGCAATCAGAAATACTTTTGCAGGATGCACTGGTCCAGTGACGCTTAGACTAGTGTGGTGATAATCAGGCAAACTGTTGCTGGCAGCAGTGACTCTCTTGCTGGCGTGGCATCAATCAGCATCACTGTTGTTGGTCTACACTGGTCTAGTGACACTAGCACTGCTGTGGGGCAATCACAAACAATGTTGCTGGCTGCACTGGTCTGGTGACACTGGGACTGGTATGGCAGGGATCAGAAACACTGCTGTTTGCTTACACTGCTCTGGTAACACTGGGACTGGTATGGTGGTGATCAGGAACAGTTGTTTGCTTACACTGCTCTAGTAACACTGGCACTGGTATGGTGGTGATCAGGAACAGTTGTTTACTTACACTGCTCTGGTAACACTGTGACTGGTATGGTGGTGATCAGGAACAGTTGTTTACTTACACTGCTCTGGTAACACTGGGACTGGTATGGCAATGATAAGGAACACTGCTGTTTGCTTACATTGCTCTGGTAACACTGGGACTGGTGTGGCAACAATTAGAAATACTGTTGCTGGCTGCACTGATCTAGTGACACTAGGACTGGTGTGGCAGCAATCGGGAACACTGTTGCTGACTTACACTGGTCTGGTGACACTGGAATTTGTGTGAAAGTGCTCAGGAACATTGTTTCTGACTTACAGTGGTCTGGTGACACAGACTGATATGGTGGTGATAAGGAACACTGTTGCTGGCTGCGCCTGTTCTGGTGAGGAACCCATCAGGAACACTGTTTCTTGCTACACTGGTCTGGCGACAGTGACTGGTGTGGTGGTGATCAGGGACACTGTAACTGATTGCACTGGTCTGGTGACACTGGGACTGGTGTACTTAGGGATCAGGGACACTGGCTGGCTGCACTGCTCTAGTGACTGTGATCGCTGAGAGCAGAAGGCCATATATATTGTATATATTCTCCTGCCTTCACCTGAGGCTTGCATCTACTGAGGCAAGAATGTCCACTAAGAAGAACTTGTAAAACGCGTGAACAGAGGACCAGCTGGTGGCCTTAAAAATCTGGAACACAGATGCTTGATGCCGAAAAGTCCAGGAGACACCAACAGCTTTAGTGGAATGAGCACTGATAGGAAAGGAAGTAACCTTTTCCTTTAGGGTGTAGGCCCTGGAAATTAGTTGTCTGATCCATCTGGCAATGAAGGAGCGGGAGGCAGAGTGTACTCTATGAAGGCCCATGAGCAGGAAAAAGTGGAACACAGTCTTGCAAATAGACTCCGTAGCTTTAAGGTAGACCGTAACAACCCTGACCACATGTAGGCAATGTAGGGGAGTTGCTGTTGAACCTGGAAGTCAGTGTATCCAGATCTGGTTTCCTTACCTTTGATAGAGATTTTAAAGATCTCTTGGGTTAGAGACCACTCTCTTGGATCTAGGTGTTGATGACTTAGAAAATCCGTCTTCCAAGTGTCGACACCCGGAATATGAACTTCCAAGACAGCTGAAATGTAAGTTTCCGCCAATGAGGTTATTTTTTTTTTTTTTCAGGGCTGATAGGCTTCTGGTTCCCCCTTGATGTTTTGTTTTTTTTTTTGTTTTTTTTTACAAGTATGTAAAACCTTTATGGCTTATGTAGGCCATTGTTGTGGCATTGTCTTATTGTACTCAGACTGGGTGTTTGTAGAGGAGAGGTCCAATGTTGTAGAAACAGTCTGCTGGTTCTCAGTTCTAGCATGCGGTTGGATAGTTGTGACTCCTGTGTGGAAAATACCCAATGAACAGCTGTAAACACCCAGCCCTGTAAGGCTCACATCAGTCATTCCCACATTCCAAGTTTAGTGAAGGTAAGACTTTCCCAATTCCAGTGCAAGATCAGGGGTCCACTATGTCAGGGAGATCTTTGCTTGACTGAACAAAATCATTGAGAGATCCAAGGATTGGATCAGCTTGTTCAAACTTCTTTTGGACATTGCGTTCAAAGGGTCTGGAGTGAAATTGGCCAAATGGTACTGCCTCGAAAGAAGCCACAATGAGGCCCAGAACTGTCATACAGAAGCAAATTAAAGGATGACGTTGTAACCTGAGGGTCTGAGAGCTGGACCTTAGGGAGGCAATCTTCTCCTGAGAGAGATAGATTCTAGCTTGAGCTGTGTCCAAGATTAGACCCAAGTACCCCAGAGAATCTAACGGCTGCAGAGCAGACTTTGGAAAGTTGGCAGACAAGGTCCTGACTGAGAAGTCATACAGCAAGAGGTCCACGTAGCCTGTGAAAGGAATGCCCTGGCTTTTTAGAAGAGTGAGCAAGCACTTTGAACACTGGAGGTGCAGAGGAGAGCCCAAATGGCAGTGTCACAAACTGTACTGGTCTCCTACCACAAAATGCAGGATGCATTGGTGTGATGGGAAAATGGAGATAGTTATCTTGTATGTCAACTGATGCAAGAAATGACTGTAAGCAATGGCAGATCTTGAATATTCCATATTGAGTTTTGGAACACAAAGAAATTGGTTTAGTGGTTTTAAGTCCAAATGCCCTCATGTGGGTTTTGTGAATAGGCCTGAATTGAAACCTTGAGAAGACTCTTAAGAAAAACCAATACTTGAGCCTGAAGTTGGTGCATGGCAGTTATAAAATCTTCTGAAGGCATCAGCTATTGCTGTTTTAAAAGAGCTGGGTCTTCAAAAAAAGGTTTTCTGTTCATATGTCTCAAAGTAGTGTTGGGCAAACTGTTCAGTGAACACCAGAATTTGCAGGATGCTCAAAGGATGTTCGCCGCTGAGTGCCCCACAATGCAGTGCATGCTGCATAGAGCATTCTAAGCTCTGTTTGGGCAAAGCTTTGCCCAGTCAGGGCATAGTGAATAGCTGGTTAAGGAGCGGGCCGGGAAGCCGGCCGCTGCGTTCCTAACAACGGATGAGTCATAGGCTTCCCCGCTGACAGCTGAAAGAAAAAAAAAACATTGCTGGCAATAGAAAAATTTGAAAAAAAAACACCAATCCATACAAGGCCCTTTGGGTCCAGTATGGATTTTAAGGGGAACCCCACGCCAAAATTAAAAAAAAAAAAGACATTGGGTCCCCCCAAAATCCATACCAGAT
The DNA here is from genome assembly GCA_018402905.1 of Glandirana rugosa. NCBI lineage: Eukaryota > Metazoa > Chordata > Amphibia > Anura > Ranidae > Glandirana > Glandirana rugosa. The sequence goes on along the minus strand of BLSH010167782.1, from coordinate 1,402,499 downwards.
CCTTAGCCGAGCATGCAGCCCGGCAGGCCAGGAAAGAGGGGGGATGTGTGAGCGCCCCCCAAACCATACCAGGCCACATGCCCTCAACATGAAGGGGTGCTTTGGGTCAGGGGGGCTCTTACCATCCCACCCCAAAGCAGCTTGTCCTTGTTGATGGGGACAAGGGCCTCTTCCCCACAACCCTGGGCTGTGGTTGTGGGGGTCTGCAGGTAGGGGGCTTATCAGAATCTGAAAGCCCCCTGATCCCGCCCCCCCATGTGAATGAGTATGGGGTACATAGTACCCCTACCCTTTCACCAAAAAAGTGTCAAAAAGAAATAAAAACACACACAGTTCTTGATAATTTAGTTTTTAAAAATAAAAAACAATGACCCTCGATGTAGGTCCATCGTCAATCATGACGCCGCCACCACCGGACCTGAAAAAAGAAAAAAATGCTCCACCCGCGCCAAAGGCTAACTGCCATCTCCCTGCTCCGCATCTGACAGTTCTTAAACAGGTAGGGGCGGAGCCCCATGTGACATCACCAACCAGTGCATGCTGGATCAGTGATGTCACATGAGGCGGGGCCACCCTTTTTTAAGAACTGTCAGATTATTATTATTATACAGGATTTATATAGCGCCAACAGTTTACGCACTGCTTTACAATATAAAAGGGGGACAATACAGGTACAATACAATAGAATACGAAAGGAATAAGAGGCCCCTACTCAGAAGAGCTTACAATCTAATAAGGGGGGGCAGGTGGTACAAAAGGTTGTAACTGTGGGGAGTGAGCTGATGGAAGTGGTAAAAGATTAGTTGGAGGCGTGATAGGCTTCCCTGAAGAGATGTGTTTTCAGGGATTGCCTGAAGGCAGCTAGAGTAGGAGACAGCTGGACAGGTTGAGGTAGAGAGTTACAGAGGATGGGAGAGGCTCTGGAGAAGTCCTGGATACGAGCATGGGAGGAGGTGACAAGGGAGCTTGAGAGTAGGAGGTCTTGAGAGGAGCGGAGAGGACGGTTTGGGTGATATTTGGAGACAAGATTTGTGATGTAGCTCGGGGCAGAGTTGTGAATGGCTTTGTATATTGTGGTTAGTATTTTGAATTTTATTCGCTGGACGTTCAGGAGCCAATGTAGGGATTGGTGGAGAGGGGTGGCAGACACTGAGCGGTTGGTAAGGTGGATAAGTCTGACAGCAGCATTCATGATAGACTGAAGAGGGGATAGCCTATGGAGAGGTAGGCCAATGAGAAGGGAGTTGCAATAGTCAAGGTGAGAGATAACAAGGAAGTGAATGAGGAGCTTGGTGGTTTCATTTGTTAGAAAGGGGCGTATTTTAGAGATGTTACAGAGGTGAAGTCTACAAGCTTTCGACAGGGATTGAATTTGGGGCTGAAAGGACAGGTCAGAGTCTAGGATTACACCTAGTACCCTGGCATGAGGGTAGGGATTGATGGCTGCATTATTGATTTTGATGGAAAATTGTTTATGAAGAACTGAAATGGCAGGATCCCCTGTCCCTGAAATAGGACTTTTTTTTTCAAAAAACTTTCCCATAGGATAAAAAACAGCAAAAACTTAGGAGTGAAAACTATTTTAGGGCATAGCCATCCCTCATAAAGTGCACAACCATACTGTGCATGTATGGAAAGTCTTTTTAGACTTATCTCATTTTTTATTTTATTTTTTAGTATCCGTAGGGGTCTGTTTTGAATGTGGAATATCAGGTGCTGTTAGAGTTGTGATCTCACAGCATCAGTGTGCCCATAGTGCAAAGCATTTGGCATGAAGCTATAACTTAAAACCTCATAAGCTTCAGGGGAGGGAAAATACTTGCAAAATCATTGTTCTCAATACTTTCAAGTAATGGGGGTTCCACATCTGATTCCTAAATCGGGTCAGGGGGAAAAGAGACCATGTAGCATTTTTGGCCTCTGGAAACTGAAGGTTGTAGAATTGCTGAACATTTTCAGAAGAATTCAGACGTAGTGGCAGAGAAATCTGCTTTTTTCAAGATAGGCCACATGGTTCGTGTCTGTAGGGGAGCCAGAGTCAGATTGGAGAGCGGTGGTAGAAGAGCTTATTGCTTTGGAACAAGGGTGCAGCTGTTATCCTGAGTGGTGTTCTGTTTATCCTGTTGGCCGCCTGTGGAATGCATGTGGTTAGGCAATCACACTTGCAAATGCACCTGTACTCCAATTTGATGCGAGAACCCCAGGGCGTGGAAGGCAGCATTATTGAAAGCAATGGGAGGCTACCAGCTCCTGCAGCAAATTGCCGCAAATTGCAGGTAATCTCTTATGCAGCAAACACAGGCAGTCTGCGTCCAGGGACCGATCACTCACATGTGATCGATGCATGGGTGATTATATGCAAGTGGCAGCACTTAGCTGCGAGAGCCAGCAGCCTACAATTGCTTTCAATATGGCTGCCTCCTGCAGCTAATCACAGGAATCCTCGCAGGGATTCTCACATCTACTCGAAGTGCGGCTACAATCGCAAGTGTGAATGCATCCTTAGGCCCTTTTGTGTCAGCTCTCTTGCGCCTGTGATTCGCCATTGCTGATGAGGACCCCCTTAGTGAAGAGACTTATTAAGGTCCAGGCTTCATCCTGCACAGTGGGCATACCCCTGAAGGGGTCTCCATGGTCTGGGAACCAAAGAAATGGACCATGGCCCTGAACTTGTATAACACCCTGCAGCTAACTTCCAACATGGCACTTTGTGCCAAGGTGAGCACCTAACCAGGATCCAGTGCCCGAAGTAAACATTACAAGCTGGCCCCACGCACTGGGGTCCAGGTATGGTCCCCAAGGTATACACCAAGGGTAAAGAGAGAGTAATTACTTCTGTGCTACTATGTGTATTCACTAGGTAGCATGTGTAGATGATGAAAAGAAATAAGAGGTTGCTGCTCAACACCAAATGTGCTCCCACAAAAGATACAAATAAACCTAAACTCCAAGGGGAAGCGCTACCTCACTGATTAATATAACTCATGACATGCCTAAATACAGTGAGCAAAATTATAAATGCAACACTTTTGTGTTTGCCCCTATTTATCATGAGCTGTACTCAAAGATCTAAGACTTTTTCTATGTACACAAAAGGCCTATTTCTCTCAAATATTGTTCACAAATCTGTCTAAATCTGTGTTAGTGAGCACTTCTCCTTTGCCAACATAATCCATTCACCTCACAGGTGTGGCATATCAAGATGCTGATTAGACAGCATGATTATTGCATAGGTGTGCCTTAGGCTGGCCACAATAAAAGGCCACTATGAAATGTGCAGTTTTATTGTATTGGGGGGGGGGGGGGGTCTGAAAACCAGTCAGTATCTGGTGTGACCACCATTTGATTCATGCAGTGCAGCACATCTCCTTCGCATAGAGTTGATCAGGTTGTTGATTGTGGCCTGTGGAATGTTGGTCCATTCCTCTTCAATGTCTGTGCGAAGTTTCTGGATATTGGCAGGAACTGGAACATGCTATCATATACACCGATCCAGCGCATCCCAAACATGCTCAATGGGTGTCATGTCCGCTGTGTATGTTGGCCATGAAAGAACTGAGATGTTTTCAGCTTCTAGGAATTGTGTACAGATCCTTGCAAAATGGGGCTGTGCATTATCATGCTGCAACATGAGGTGATGGTCGTGGATGAATGGCACAACAATGGGCCTCAGGATCTCGTCACAGTATCTCTGTGCATTCAAAATGCCATCAATAAAATGCACGTGTTCATTGTCCATAGCATACGCCTGCCCATACTATAACCCCAGTGCCACCATGGGCCACTCGATCCACAACGTTGCCATCAGCAAACCGTTCACCCACATGACGCCATGCACGCTGTCTGTCACCTGCCCTGCACAGTGAAAACCGGGATTTATCTGTGAAGAGAACACCTCTCCAAAGTGCCAGACGCCAATGAATGTGAGCATTTGCCTACTCAAGTCGGTTACGACGACAAACTGCAGTCAGGTTGAGACCCCAATGAGGACTAAGAGCATGCAGATGAGCTTCCCTGAGACGGTTTCTAAGAGTTTGTACAGAAATTCTTTGGTTATGCAAACCGATTGTTGCAGCAGCTGTCTGGTAGCTGGTCTCAGACGATCTTGGAGGTGAAGATGCTGGATGTGGAGGTCCTGGGCTGGTGTTGTTACAAGTGGTCTGTAGTTGTGAGGCCGGTTGAATGTACTGCCAAATTCTCTGAAACTCCTTTGGAGACGGCTTATGGTAGAGAAAAACAACGGTTAGACTTACCGGTAACTGTGTTTCTACGAACTTTCCAGGACAGCAACACCTGAGACATGATAGGCTTCTCCCTACAGGAAACACAATCAGTACACAGCTGTTTAAAAGACCGGACCTTGCCCTTGCTCCTCAGTTGTTGTAAAGTAATTCTCCCAACCGATTCACAAGGGTTTATTGAAACACTTAGGTACTTATCACCTAATGTATGCATTCTCTTCCACCCAATACAGGGCAGGAAGTAGACCTGCCATCCTGGAAGGTTCGTAGAAACACCGTTACCGGTAAGTCTAAACATCGGTTTTCTTATCTCACCTTCCAGGATGCCAACACCTGAGAGGATAATAAAGAAATCCACAGGCCTACCTTAGGGTGGGACCACTGCCTGTAGCACTTTTCAACTGAAGGCCAGGTCTTGTTGTGAAAGGACCTCCACACGGTAGTGCTTTAGGAAAGTGTCTTGGCTGGACCAGGTGGCAACGCTACAAATCTGCTCACAGGAGGCTCCTGCTTTTTCAGCATTGTATGTTGACTGTTGTATCTCGCATACTGACATGCATTAAGCGATCGTACGACCAAGCCGATGTGCTACGAGCGTATAAAGAAGAAGTTCCATTATCGTGCGCCACCCTATGGGCTCCTTCATCTAATTTTGTGTTAGTTGAAGTTTGGTGAGCATTGATTCGCGACTTTCAGATCGTTCATTCGTCAACCAGCCATGTTGAGATCTAGAGAGAGAAATCTTGCTATTGTTGGCCTAGGAGTCCTGGCTTGGACCCAAAACCAACGCAGGAAAAGGAGGGAGAGGAGTTGTTGGACCAAAAATTGGTTACTTAACCGTGATCAATTTGGTCATATGGCTTTAGTCAGGGAGCTCCAGGAGAATAATCCTGATGATTTCAGGAATTATCTTCGGATGACGGATCCCTGCTTTAACCACCTCTTGGCATTGGTGTCCCCCTATATCTAGAAGCAGGACACATGCATGCACCTTGCTATCACCCCTGAGCAAAGGCTCATTGCCACCTTGCGCTACCTGGCGACAGGAAGAAGCCTCCAGGACCTGAAGTTCACTACAGGCATCTCCCCTAAGGCTCTTGCAGTCATTATTCCTGAGACATGCACAGCCATCTTACAGGTTCTGCAGGAGGACTATATTAACCACTTGCCGAAGGCTGATCGGCATTTGACGGCGACAGAGTGGCTCTGTAACGAGGATCGCCGTCATATGACGGCGGCCGCGAGATCGCACCCAGTGAGCGCGCGCGCGCTGCCGGTGGCGCGCTCACTGTGTTCGGGGAGGGCCAGGGAGCGGGTGCGGCGGAGTCGATCTCCGCCGGCCACCCGCGATGCCCCCCCAGAGTGTAAGTAAACACGGACCTCCGTTCTGTGAGGGGGGAAGGGCTGTGATCACAGCCTTCCTCTACACGGAAGCTGTGATTGCTTCCCTTCCCCAGCTAGGGCAGTCCCCCCACAGTAAGAACACGCCCAGGGAACACAGTTAACCCTTAGAGCGCCCCCTGCAGGTTAACCCCTTCACTGCCAATGGCATTTACACAGTAATCAGTGCATTTGTATAGCACTGATCGCTGTATAAATGCCAGTGGTCCCAAAAAAGTGTCAAAATGTTCCGACATTTCCGCTGAAATGTCGCAGTACCGCTAAAAATCGCAGATCGCCGCCATTACTAGTAAAAAAAAAAAAAATAAAAACCCCAGAAATGGATTCTCATCATCCGTAAACACAACTACTTTTGCGCAAACCAATCAATAAACGGCGATTACGATTTTTTTAATCACAAATATGAGGAAGAATATAAATCGGCCAAAACCGATGAAAAAAAATGTTTTTTATATATTTTTTTGGATTTGTATTTTAGCAAAAAGTAAGAAATTTGGGTTTTTTTGCAAAATTGTCGCTCTTCTTTTGTTTATAGCGGCGGTCAGAAATGACGCAGTGGTGATCAAATACCACCAAAAGAAAGCTCTGTTTGTGGGAAAAAAAGGACGCAAATTTCGTTTGGGTACAACGTCGCACGACCGCGCAATTGTCAGTTAAAGCGACGCAGTGCCGAATCGCAAAAAGGGCTCCGGTCCTAAAGTGTGAAATCCTTCCGGGGCTGAAGTGTTTAAGGTATGTTTCATTTTAATACCACATTTTATGTGTTTCTGCTTGATAATATTGTATTTGCCCTTTTTTGCAATACCTAATTAGCAACAATACAATATGCTGTGAATGTCTTCTTTGGCCTCATGCATGCTCTAAGCTTTTTTCACCTCCTTTTTTCCTCTACACACCTCCCCAGCATGTTGTCCTGTGTCCATGCACACTCAGCCTGGTAGCGTCACAATTATTTATGTCAGCTGCATTTTGGACCTTAACCCCCCAAAAAACACACACTTTTCAAACGTTATGCTTGAGGTCTTCTTATTATGTCAAAGATAATCCCCACCCTCCCAAAAAGTAAAGTCAGCATTTCAAACTACTGTATCTCCTGACATGTAATCTCCTATACACACTCTACAACTTTTGTGGGTCACATTTCCTTAATAATTACCCGAACCATGTAGTGCAAGGGCCTGCTTGATTACCTGCTAATTTGACCTCATATGATATATTTTGGTTGATTATTCTTTTAAAAATGTGATTGTGGTAGTATAGTGTATATGTAGCTTGGGATTATCACACATCTTACCTGTCCACTGTGATGGAAATAGAAGTCTAGCCTTATGTTGCCCTAGCATTTTTATGTTAAATAACATTTCTATGTTTTGTGTGCAAGTAGTAAATGTCTATTTTTTTTCCTCCACAGTTTCCTTCTAATCCCCAGCAGTGGCAGAAAGTTGCCACCCAGTTTTTGCAGCAATGGGATTTTCCCAACTGCGGGGGTGCCATTCATGGCAAGCATGTGAGGATTGTCCCACCACCCAACTCTGGCTCGTATTACTACAATTACAAGGGGTTTTTCAGCATAGTGATGCTTGCCATTGTGTCTGCAAACTACAAGTTTTTGTACTTGGATGTGGGGATGAATGGCTGCAACTCTGACAGAGGAGTCATAATGCAAACCAAGTTTTATAGGCTTAGAAACAGGAATAGAAAGGGGCGGGGGAGTGCTGCGCTAGGTAAAAATGTGAGGTTCTGAGGAGAAAAGGGGGTGAGCTGCCATACCATGACCAAACCAATCGTTATTCAAGAGTCTAAAATATAAAATATGGCGCTAAACCCAAAGGAAATAAGTAGCTACAACCAAAAGTGTCAGTTATAGTTGTGGTATCAACTTCAATTTCAACATATAAATAAATACATATATAGTGCAAACAATGTATATAACATATATCATATGACCTTATGTATAAATATACAAAGCAATGAAATTGTGACACAAATAAAACATTGAGTATCATAAATTGCAACTTTCAATTGAGAAAAAAGTCTTCACTGTGAGTGTTTGTATCTTAGAAAAAGTATACAAAATAGCCCATCCCAATATGTGAGAGAAGGAAAAGCCACTCAAGGGGTACTTCAGAGGTGCGTACCCCGGGAAGGGGGGTGAACCCAAGGGTCAGGGGGGTAGGAAAAAATATCAACACAGTCTTGTGGGGTTTACAGTTCAACATAGTGCCCGTGTTTTTAGAACATTAAAAGAGGTGGTGAGGGTGGTGGACTCCCACTGTGCAATCCGACCCCTTCCTAAGAAAAGGCTTACCAGATGTAGGATATATTCAGGCGTGAATATATACAGGGGATCCAGACATCAGGACAGGAAAGGACAAACGTCACACACTCCTCAGTGGCTCTGGAGCCTCTTAGGGATATACGATCCTCCTGTGGTAAGATGCGTCTGGATCACTCTCCGGGGTCCACGGGGTCCGCAAAATCCAGTGGGGGGGTTTCTCATCAGAGGTCCGAAAAGCAGGGGTATCCAGGAAAATGGATATAGCTTTAAGGAGACAAAAAAAAGACTCTCCATAGTGTAAAAACCTCTCTTATGAGGTGAAGGCTTTAATGATAGAAGTATAGAACAGACCAAAACAAAGGCCGGCAATTTAACCTGTTCAGATCCGTGCCGGGAGGCAGTCAATAGATGTCCTCCCCTTTGGCCCGTGCTGGGTGCGCTCCCGGCGGCGGCGTGTGAGCGCACCGCCGCACACCGCGTGAGCATGCCCGCGGGTCGGGCGGACCGACTCACCTGGATAGTCCAGGTTTTGAAACATGTGTTCAGGATTCAACCCCCTGCAACCCGGACACCTTATTCAGACTGGACTGTGCCCCCCCCCCAACTTAGGCATGCCTAGGCACACCCTAATCACTTAGTGTGGTGCAAATTCCTACCTGCTGCCCAAGTTGCACACACCTATGCTCCCCAACTAACCAAGTACTACAACTGCCAAGTGCATAGGTGCCCTTCCTTCCTTCTCTCTCCTGCCACTGAGTGAGTGCACTATGGTAAGGCAGAATCAGATGTAAGGGGTGATCTGCAGACTCTGATGTAATGGGAGGCTTTGGTAACCATGATTTAAAGGGGAATGCTGGGAATGTTGATGTAAGTGGGGGCTTTGGAGAAACCAGTCCACAGAGCGTTCCCCCTTAAAAAAAAACAATTGCTGTGTGCCTCTAAAGTGTTCGGGTTTGGCTTAAAGAAAAGGTGGCAACCCTAATCCAGGGTCTGCCTTTTTCCAGATTGCTTGGGACTGACCACCACTTCAGGGAGGACTTTACCTGGGGGTAATGCTTAGACTCTCGACTAGGGATTCGTTCCTTTTGTCCCAAGAGGAGAGGTGGAAAAATAGCAGGTCTCTTGAGTGCAGTTGTGCACAAAGCACTGCTGGAATGCTGGCTGACATGAGTCCCAGGACCATGAGGGTCTCCCTCCTGGAAAACACGGGGGCTCCTATCAGCCTTTTGACGGCTGTGATGATTTTTTCCACCTTTTCCCTTGGGAGGACGATCTTTTGAGCCCGAGAGTCTACCCAGTTGCGGTAGTTTTGGATCTGAGCTGGTTCCAGGGAGGATTTTTCCATGTTCACCAGCCATCCCAGTTTTTTCAAAACAGAGATCACCCTTTGGGTGTCTGCTTCCACCTGTGGCCTTGACGGCCCGAAGATGAGCAGGTCATCCAGGTAGGGGATTAATGCTACTCCCTGGAGATGTAGATATGCCACTGCCTCTGCAAGAAGCTTGTGAAGATCCTTGGGCTGGTCGCTAGCCCAAAGGGAAGTGCCCTGAATTGCCAATGGAGCACCCCTTCCTGGGTTACTACTGCAAATCTCAGGAATGCCCGATGTTCTGGAAAGATCAGGACATGCAAATAGGCGTCCCTGAGATCCAGGGTAGTCATGAAAACATCCTTAAAGAGGTTTTTCCGCACAGAGTAAATACTCTCCATGGAGAACCTCTTGTATTCTAGGAACTTGTTTAACCTCTTGCTTACTGGGCACTTAAACCCCCCTCCTGCCCAGACCAATTTTTGGCTTTCAGCGCTGTCACATTTTGAATGAGAATTGCGCGTTCGTGCAACGTTGTACCCAAACGAAATTTATATCATTTTTTCCCCACAAATAGAGCTTTCTTTTGGTGGTATTTGATCATCTCTTCGTCATTTATGATCGCCGCTATAAATAAACAAAGAGTGACGATTCTGAAAAAAGGACAATATTTTTTACTTTTTGCTATAATAAATATGCAAAAAAAAACCCAAAAAAACTATACAACAGTTTTGGCCGTTATATATTCTTCTACATATTTTTGTTAAAAAAAAAATCACAATTGGCGTATATTGATTCGTTTGCGCAAAAGTTATCACGTCTACAAACTATGGGAATTGATTTATGGCGTTTTTATTATTTATTTCATTTTTACTAGTAATGGCGGCGACCTGCGATTTTTATTGGGACTGCGATATTGGGGCAGACATGTCGGACATTTTTGACACTTTTTTGGGACCAATGACATTTATACAGCAATCAGAAATTTAAATGTCCACTGATTACTGTGTAAATGCCATTGGCAGTGAAGGGGTTAACCTGCAGGAGGCAGTGAACGGTGTGTTCTAACTGTGGGGGGGGGCGGGGCTGGTCGGGACAGAACAGATCTAACTGATCCCAGTGACAGGGATCAGTAGATCTGTCATGTCCCCTTCAACAGAACGGAGAACCACCGTGTTTACATCGGCGGTTCCCCGTTTTGCAGGTCTGACAGGGGATCGCGGGTCTCGGGCGGACGTCGAGTCCGCCCAACCCGCGTGCACGCCCACGCCGCCTGTGAGTGTGCGCCAGGAGCGCGCACATGGCCAGGACATCCATGGACGTCCACCCGGAAATTCAGATCCGCGCTTTAGCCGTACTTCGGCAATAGCGCGGATCTGAATGGGTTAAACTCCTGAGATTTATGATCAGGCTTGGGTACCACGAAGATGTGGGAGTAGAAGCCTTGGTAACGCTGATATTTTGGTACTGGAATAACTACTTGTTGTTCCACCAGTTCCTGAACCCCGTCTAGTAGGGCTTTCGTTTTTTAATGCATCCTTGGGAGGATGTGTCAAAGTGAGCTCTGCTGAGAACTCTAGATGATAGCCTTCTCTGAGCAGATGATGATTTAAGGGCTGTCTGAAATTTTCTCCCACTGGGAGACAAAATGAGACAGCCTGCCCCCTACTTTGATTCTGGCGTCACTTGATGTCTTTGGTGTTTTGGCCTGGAGAGGGAAAGAGCAAATTGCCTTTTTGCCTACTTCTACCGTATCCCCATCTTTTGTTGGGTTCTTTTTTAGACCTTTGTTGGTTCTGTCCTGGGGGGGCATTGAAAAAAATTCCTGTACTTTTCCTTTCTGGGTTTGACAGGAAATTTCTTCCCCTTCTCTGAGGACCTAGCCAAAACCTTATCTAGGCCTGGGCCAAACAAAGACCCTTCAAAGGGCAGACCACAGAGTTTGGCCTTTGAAGTGAGATCGCCCTCCCAGGCTTTAACCCATATGGCTCTCCTGGCTGAGTTAATCAGGGCACATGTTTTGGCTGTGGCCTTGGCAGAGTCCACAACTGCGTCAGCCAGAAAAGCTATGTCTTTCCCTATCACTGAAAGTGAATCTAGGACTTCCTGAGACGTATTACCTTGTGAGAGGTGTTTACTAAGTCTCTCTATCCAGCAGTCCGCATTTCTGGTGACACAGGTTGCTGTCAATGCAGGGACCATAGCTGCTGTGTTAGCTTCCCATGCTTTTTTCAGCAGGGATTCAGATCTACGATCCATTGTATCCCGGATGCTCCCTGCAACCTCAAAGGAGAGGTCAGACCTTTTTGTCACCTGGGAAAGGGGGACGTCCAACTTAGGAACCTTAAGGAATTTTTCAGTTTCCCCCTCCTTAAAGGGGAACCTTCTCTTCCAAGTTTTAGGTCTAACCAGACTCCTTTCAGGAAACTCCCATTCCTGAAGCACTAAATCCTTCAAGGACTGGTGTAAGGGAAACACCTTAGACTGGTTTTTAATGTACCCCCTGTACCTCTACTTAGCTTGTGCAGAGTTTTCTTTAACTGGTTCAGGAATCTCTTCCAAGGTATAGATAGCCTGAAGAAGTCCTTCCAAGTCCTCCAGGCCAAAAAGATATCTGGTTAATCTGATGTCTTCTATATCACTGCCCAGCCCTGGACCCCCCTCCTCCTCTGAATTAGGCTCAGATTTTGCCTGGCTTTCAATTTCCTCCACATCCTCATCTTCCCTAATCTGAGCTGGGGGGAAGTCCCTGAGAGTGTGGAAAGAGGACGCTTGGTCCCGGTTTGGAGAGTAGACTCTGCTGAGAGGAGGGGGCCTCTATAGGGATGAGTTCCTCTGTGTCTAAAACCTGGAGTGTAGCTGCAGAGGTGCGGAAAGATTGAATACTGGTCAACATTTCTTTTGAGGAAATCTTTCATCAATCCTGAAGCCTCCTTCCCAGCCAGTTTGTTAATACACCGATAACAAAATGGCTTGGTGTGAGACTTAGACAATCTTTCCCCGCAATTACCACACTTTTTAGAGACACTAGTGCTAGCGGATGTAGAAGGTGGTTTGTCAGAGACCTCCTGCAGCTCTTGCCTGCAGCCACCTCTGCTGCCTTTCCATCCTCCTTCTTCATGAAGTGGGTCTTAGCAGACTTCTGGCTCCTTGCAGCTTTGCTGAGTCCTGGTGCAGACAGGGCCCCTCAGCCTCAGCAGCCACGTGGGTCCGGCGTCTCCTGCACTCTTTAAACCCACTCTCTGGGTCACGCTGGGCACGCTCTACCCTATTCCTGCCCTGGACAGGAAGTTCCTGTGTCAGAGCGAGGCCTGGAGAGTGCAAGGTCCTCCCCCTGGTGTTTCACACTGTTCGGACTACAGCAAAATGGTGCCCGCTGCACAGGGTGAAGACAGGAGGAGACCCAAGCTACTTGAGTGGCACGCAACAGTGGGGGACCATCAGTTGCACCTAAACCGCCTGCACAATGTCATGTTGGCGACCTGTGAGAAGCTCTAAGGTGGCAGGTTAGTGCGGCCCTCACTGGCATTCCTAAACCTGGCTCAAAGGGGGACCATCCAACTCTCTGTTCTTCTGGCCAGAAGTGAAAAAAAATGTTTTGATATGCCACACCTGTGAGGTGGATGGATTTTTTCTGCAAAGATTTAGACAGATTTATGCCCTTTTCACACTTGTGCGACTTGAAAGTCACACAATTTTACTGCGATTTTGCCGCAATTTGGATGTGACTTGAAGCAAAGCCTGTGTAATCCTGAGGTCTATGGACCCCAAGTCGCATCAAAGTCAAATCAAAGAGGCAGGGTATACTTTGAAGTTGCTGCGACTTGAAGTCACACAGATATGAATGTTACTCATTGAAAATCATGGGGAAAGACTTGTCATGTGACTTTGCAGTCTCAAGTCGCAGGACAAGTCGCACAAGTGTGAAAGGACAGATTTGTGAACAATATTTGAGAGAAATAGGCCTTTTGTGTACATAGAAAAAGTCGTTCAGCTCATGATAAATAGGGGCAAACACAAATGTGCTGCGGTTTTTGCTCAGTGTAGTTAAATAATATAATGATAGCAGTGACCCCTAGTGGTGTTACAATTAATAGTAAAAGTGGGTTGAAATATACAGGAACTCAAACTGAACTGATGTCCGTAACAGTTGTTAGTATGACAAAACAGATATCAAAACATAATTAATCCAGTCCATACATACTGTACATTCATCTGTACACAGCGTGCAATCCTTAAAGTGTCCAATCGTGAATGGTCAATATTGATATTGATAGTATACACTGACTGTGCCCTCTACCAGCCACACTATGCGCTCACCAACCGGTTTGACCCTAATGGGGTCTTGTTGCACATGCCCCGTAGGTTGACTCCTGTTCACTTTAAAAGTTATCCCTCATATGCAATGGTATAAAAGGGTAAGAAGAGAAATTGGCAGTGCATAACTGTAAAAAACAAACACTCCTTTTATTTAAAGATAAAAAGTTTCACTCATATTTGTAAATGCACTAGCCCTGGTGCATGCAGGTAGTAGGTCCTATACAGTGGGGGTGGGACTCCCCTAAGATCAATTAAACATCCACTGATCCTCGGCCCTGCTTCCCCTCGTGTGTAACTGTATACTTCCTAGCTGATACTCGATGACGTTGCAAGCCTCAGCGTGTTTCATCACTGATCTCGTGACTCTTGATAAAGTCACATGGGTAGTGACGAAACGTGTCGAGCTGGAGCTTGTGACATCATCGTGTATCATCTAGAAAGTATACAGTTAAACACGGGGGAAGCAGGGCCAAGGATCGGTGGATGTTTAATTGATCCCAGGGGAGTCCCACCACCACTGTACAAAAACTATTACCTACATGCACCAGGGCTAGTGCATTTACGAATGTGAGGGAAACTTATCTTTGTGTTTTTACAGTTATGCACTGTCAGTTTCTATTCTTATCCTATGATACCATTGCAGGTGAGGGATAACGGCTAAGGTGAACAGGAGTCCATCTACTGTAGCCAAAGACCACTGGATTATACCCCTAAGGGACAGGCGCAAATAGACCTTATTAGGGTCAAACCGGGAGGTGTGCGCATAGTGTGGCTGGTGGAGGGCGCAGTCGGTGTATACAGAAGTTCACCATCAATATTGACCCTTCACGATTGGACACTTTAAGGATTGCACGTTGTGTACAGATATTAAATGCACAGTATATATGGACTGGACTAATTATGTTTTATATCTGTTTTGTCATACTATTAAATTGGTTGTTAAGCCACTTGTATAAAATGCTCCCATTCCCTCTGTATTAGCACAATAATTTCCCCTGTGCCTGTGGTATAACATATATACTTATCTATATAGATAACACAGCAGCTTCCTAGGATCAGTTGTGATTTTTCTCTCTCCTCTGCTCAGCAAAGAATTCCTGAAGGTGGGGCCGAGCACTGCTGCTGACCTCAGCTGGAGAGGAGAGAGCCGTGTTTAGGAAGCCCGGAGTGTTATCTATACAGATAAGAATATTTATCATATAACACGGACACAGGCAAACTTCTTGTTCTAATACAGCGGTGATAGGGGCTTTAAAAGTTAATTATGAGAGCAGAGAAGAGACTCTACGTACTAACAGGGAGAGGGAGGGGGAGGAAGGGGAGCTGAAGACAGGCAGAGGAGAATAGGAGAGCTGCTAGTGACAGACTGCACAGACCACGGGCTCTCAGGATCAGCTAATATGATAGGGGAGTCAGCAGTCAGGGGGGAAGTCATGACCTGGCATTATCAAACAGGTATTTTAGGGGATACAGAGGGATAATTTAAAAAGCAAAAGCACCATGCTGCTAATTGCACATTAAAGAGACAGGAGCAGCATTTTTTTGGGTTTAACAAACGCTTTAACTGTTACGGACATCACTTCATTTTACTACTTATATATTTCAGCACGCGTTTACTATTGTAACACCACTAGGGGTCACTGTTATCAGTATAGGTATTATTTAGCTATTTAGGTATGTCCTTATGAGTTATATTAACAACTTGACCACTGGGCACCCCCTTAGCAACCAGACCAATTTTCAGCTTTAAGTGCTCTCACATTTTAAATGACAATTACTCAGTCATGCAACACTACCCATATGATTTTTTTTGTCCTTTTTTAACACAAATAGAGCTTTCTTTTGGTGGTATTTAATCACCAATGTGTTTTTTATTTTTTGCGCTATAATTAAAAGACCGAAAATTTTGGAAAAAATACATTTTTCTTAATTTCTGTTATAAAATTTTGCAAATGAGTAATTTTTCTTCATAAATTTTTGCCAAAATGTATACTGCTACCTATCTTTGGTTAAAAAAAAAACAAGTTAATGTATATTATTTGGTCTTTGTGAAGGTTATAGAGTCTACAAACTATGGTGCCAATCACTGAATATTGATCACACTTGATGTACTGATGGCCTATCTAATTTCTTGAGACCCTAACAATCCAGGAAAGTACAAATACCCCCCCAAATGACTCCTTCTTGGAAAGGTAGAATGTACCTAGCAAAAATTACACCCCAAAAATATTCCGCTACTCCTCCCAAGTATGGCAATACCACATGTGTGACACTTTTGGCCACATACAGAGGCCCAACATGTAGGGTGCACCATCAGGTGTTCTAGGGGCATACATTTCAAATCTGACTACATTTTGCACTATTGTGAGGCACTGTAGTGGCATGGATAGGCACTGTAGTGGCACAGATGGGCAGTGTAGTGGCCCGGATGGGCAGTGTAGTGACATGGATGGGCACTGTAGTGGCTGGATGGGCACTGTAGTGGCACAGATGGGCACTGTAGTGGCATGGATGGGCAGTGTAGTGGCATGGATGGGCACTGTAGTGGCATGGATAGGCACTGTATTGGCATGGATGTGTCATGGATGAGAACTGATGTGGTATGGAAGAGCATGAATGAGGCACAAATGAGCCATGGATGGGGATGGATGAGCCATAAATGGGGATGGATGAGCACGGATGGGGATGACTGAGCATGGATGGGGATGACTGAGCACGGATTGGGTGGGTGAGCATGGATGGATGGCTGGGTGAGCATGGATGGATGGGTGAGCATGGATGGATGGCTGGGTGAGCATGAATGGGTGGATGAGCATGCATGGCTGGGTGAGGATGACTGGATGGGTGAGCATGGCTGGGTGAGGATGGCTGGATGGGTGAGCATGGATGGGTGGCTGGGAGAGTATGGATGGGTGAAGAGGCTGGGGGGGTGAACATGGATGGCCGTCTGAGTGAGGATGCCTGGCTGGGTGAGGCTGGATGATGGGGTGCAGCCTGTCACATAGCAGCACTGTGGGCACTACACATCCTGCCCACAGCGCTGCAGCATCTGCTCTCTCCCCCTCTCCTCTCACACTGCACCGATCGGTGCGGAGAGGGGAGAGAAAAGCTGGAACTGGCTTGTTTACATGTGATCGCTCCGTCATTTGACAGAACGATCATGTGGCAAAAGGCCACTGTGAGCGGCCATTCACCGCGATCTGTGAAGCGCCAGGTCCCTTGGACCCGGTGGTCACGGATATTCCCGGGTGCGCGCGGGAAGCACATTCATTGGAGGACGTCATAGTACGCCCTCCCAGTGTCCAAGCAACCACCCTGTAGCCGACTATAAGGCGGTTGTTAACTGGTTAAAGTGTTTGTCAAGCCACTTGTATAAAAAGTTCCCATACTTCTCTGTACTGATAATACACCTTCTTACTAAAATCAGTTGTTTTTCAGCTTTCCTCTTTCAGCTCAGTGTTCCTGAGGGTGGGGCTGAGCACACCTGCTGACATCAGCTGGAGAGACAGAGCCATGCTGTGTTATCTATATAGATAAGAATATTTCTGATATAACACTGACACAGGGAACATATTCTTCTAATACAGAGGAAATAGGAGCTTTTAGGCTTCATGCACACAGGACGTTACAAAAACGTCCTAAAAACGTCAGTAGCATATCAGTGATTTTTTCAGCTTTTATTAACGTTATATTACAAGGGTTTTTGCATGTTTTTAAAGGGCAACATTTTTTTTTTTTCCTCAATTGATCCAGAACGTCCAAAAACGTTGGGGACCGGCGTTTAGCCATGTTTTTCAGCTGAAAAACATCTCTCAGAACCCACTGGTCTTGGGCTTTTTTTACAGCTCAAAAACGTCCCTGCCAAAAACAGTTGATAATAGCCAATGTGTGCATGAACACATAGGATAACATGATGGAGAGTTTATTGACTGTAGAAAAAAAACATCTGCAGCTAAAAACAGCTGCTGTAAAACGGTCAAAAAATGTCCTGTGTGCATGAGACCTTAGAGTTAATTATGAGAGGAGAGAGGAGAAGCTATGAGAGGAAGAGGGAGGGGGGAGTTGAAGACAGGCACACAGTAGATAGGAGAGCTGGGAGTGACATAGCCTGTATAGACTATGAGCTCTCAGGATAAGCCATATACAGGGGGAGTCAGTACACAGGGGGGGAAGTCATGACCTGGCATTATCGAACAGGTATTTTAGGGGATACAGAGGGACAATTTAAAGCAAAAGCACCATGCTGCTAATTGCACATTAAAGAAACAGGAGCGGGTGTGGCCGGGATGTGAAAGAGGATGCACACAGCCTTAACTCCCGCCATCCTTTCACCTAATCCGTTGCCATCCTGCTTCTACGGACTCCATCCTGCACAGTAAAAACCTGCTGGTTGTCGGGGACAAATAAGGGGACAGCTTCGCAGACGCCCCAGAAGGACCCGCCGAAGACACGTGCGGTGGCCATCTTGCTATCCACACCAGCTTCTCCGGCCTTGGTAGCGGTGCTGACGGAGCCCTGGATGAAGGCAGCCATGGAGGACGATCTGGGGGACATTTCCCAGCATTTGCATGCAGATGTAGAACCGTGGGACGAGGGGTCCACGGCCGTGATCCTTGCCGCCATTGCTGACAGTAAGTCCTCAGTGGAGGGGAAAATAAATGCCCTTACTATAGAATGCGGGCTAATCAGACAAAGACGTGGACAAATTTCGGGGCTGCCTCACTGAAACTGAACACCTCATATCACAGGTAGAGGACACATCGGCCTTCACAGTTCAGGCGGTGTCAGAGCTGCAGCAACAAGTAAAGACTCTCATGGCCTGCTCGGAAGACGCAGAGTACCATCTCTGACGCAATAATGTGAGGGTGGTAGGGCTCCCTGAAGGCGCAGAAGGCCAAAACCCGGTTATTTTTGCTGAAGCCTTTTTCAAACAGCTCCTGGGCCTACAAGATCTCTCCCCTGTATACATCATTGAGCGTGCACATAGGGTGCCTACTGGGCTGAGGCCTCCGGGGTCCCCACCTCGGGGCTTCCTTGTTCGCCTGCTAAATTTCAGGGACAGGGATATGATCCTGGCAGAGGCTTGCAAGAAACCAGAGCTGAAATTTGGCAACGCAGTGATCCATCTATATCCTGATTTTTCCCCTGAGCTGCAGAGGAAGAGACGTTCCTTTACAGAGATTCTTAGGCACCTGAGAGAGAAGGGCAAGGTGTACAGCGTATTATATCCTAGCCGTCTGAAAGTTATCCACCGCGGCTTTGCAAAATTCTTTGAATCCCCCTCGGATGTGGCAGACTGGCTGGATGCCCTTGCCTACGTTTTTTGAGAAGCCCGCATGATGTATTGATACGGATTCCTGTGTCTCTGGGGCGGTTTTCCATTTTGTAAGTCCCTTTCATTTCCCAGGGCAATGTTCTGCTCTTAATCCTATCCTCACCCGATGCAGTTACTGCTTTCTATAGACCTCCTTGTTTTACCCTGTTTACCAGTACATAATAACCTGGAGCTCTAAATCCATCTATGGGAAGATAAGGTACTGTGTTTAGAAAATGTGTGCTGGAACTACATTCTGGTGCCTCCCTTAAGAGTGGATAGACTTTAGAAGCACTCTGCTTATGTTTTTGATCGTTCATAGGATAAAGTTTCTCCAGTGTTTTCTTTTTGTTTGTCTGGAGCAAAGAGGGTGTTGGGACACTAGACCGTTGATGTTTCTTTTTTTATGTTTTTCTGCTGCTGCCTGATCTAAATGTTTTTTGCCTTTTTCTGGGAAAATCTCTTCCAGTGTTGTAAATGCGAACTCAGGTATTGTCTGCTGTGGTCTATGCTACTTATATCCTGTGCTTGGTGTGCTGTGCTTTCATATATCCAGGTCCTGGCCCTCTGACTTATTCCTTATGCCTTAATCTGCTAAATTCAGGTTTATTTTGGGAACATGCTAATCGGTGACTGCAAAGTTTTGTCCTGGAATGTCCGGGGCTAAAATTCTACGTTTAAGAGATCCCTAGTTTTTCAGTACTTAAAAGCCTATGGTCCCGATGTGATTCTCCTCCAGGAGACCCACCTCATTGGTAGTAGAACGCTGTCCCTTCATAGAAACTGGATACAGAGAGCAGTCCACTCCACGCATTCCTCCTACCCCTGGGAGGTGTCCATACTGATCCACAAGAAGCTATCCTGTACGGTGGAGCATGTGGTCACTGACCCGCAAGGGAGATATGCAATGGTCATATTGGAAATATACTCTCAAATGGTTGCCATAGCTAATATTTTTGTACCACCACCTTTTCAGTCAGATTTTGTAGACTGTGCTGGAAAGGGTGGCTAGCTATAGTCCATTGAAACTTTTGGTTGCTGGGGACTTTAACAACATTCTAGACTATACTTTAGATACTTCGAACCCAAACAGGGTGAGGAATCTGGAGCTCAGTAGCTGGGCGGGTACTGCTGCTTTAGAGGAGTTATGGTGTTGGAAGCACCCGGGGGCCAGGGGGTACTTCTACATTACTCATGTTAGTAGCTTCTCCTCTCGCATTGACCTGGCTTTTGCCAACCCAGCGCTGCTTCCCCTGGTCACTGGGGAGAGTTATTTAGTGGGGGGACTGTATGACCATGCCCCGCTGCAGGTTACTCTCAGGATGATGAGAGCCAGGGGGTCTTGGATTATGGAGATTACATCCGGGGTGGGTTACAGAGCCCTCAGTAGAGGCCCTGGTCTCCCCACACTTAAAAGAGTACTGAAAAATAAATGAGGGCAATGCGGATAAGTCGATAGTTTGGGACACATGTAAGGCATCTATAAGAGGAGCTTATGTCTCTGCCATTAAAGCAGCCAGAGTATGAAAATGCTACCTTAAAAGAGCTTCAGGAGCAGGAGGAGCAAAGTGCTCAAAACCATGCGGATACACCCTCAGCTACCTCCTTGACTGACTTGCAGATGGTTAGGAGGAAAATATTAGTACATTTCCAAGACCTCAGCCAATGCAGTTTGAAAAATGGGGCTGAAACTCAGTATAAAAAAGGGGACAAGAATGGGAAGCTTTTGGCCTATCTGGCTACTGACCCTCAGGTAAACACGGTTGTCCCCTGCATCTATCACTATGACGGTGCCCTGGTGAGGGATAGTGCAGGTATCTTGGGGGCATTCACATCATATTATTCGGAGCTTTATGCACCGATTGCAGCTTATAAACTCAAGTCTCTGACAGACCTGCTGGATCCCCTCCAAATACCAACCTTGCCTGCTGAGGTGGTGGACAGGTTGGACAGGCCCTTCACAGAAAACAGAGCTCTGAGGAATAGGCCACGGCCTCGCGACGCGTCAGCCTATCTGTCCAGACCACCAGTGCGAGGCGGTCGTACTGATGTGACCTACGCCTTCACTTTGACGTTTGTTACAAGAGTTCTTTTGTGAGTATGTTTTTATGAGCTTTTTACAATAAAGGTACTAAGGATAATGCGCTAGGCCAGTGCGCCTTTTTTTGCTTTTTTTTGCTTTTTTTGCTTCTTTTCGTTTCTTCAGTTTGGGACGACCCCAGTCCAACAGGAGGCAGCAGGCCAGCACGCTATCCGTTTGTGACATCACCCACATCCCCTTCCACACCACCATAGTTAAGCTACTCTCCTGGAGTGCGGATATTTTAAGGCCGAGTTTGTTCATCCTGATGGGATACCGGCGGGGTGCTACAAAAAATACTCCGACCTTTTGACCCCCAGACTGTTAAAATTATACCTTGACTGTTTAGAGTCCCTCCCAACGTCATTCTATGAAGCTCACATCATACTGCTGCCCAAGCCAGATAAGGACCCTCTTTACTGTTCTTCATACAGGCCAATAACTCTACTAAATATGGACCTTAAGATAGTTACAAAAATGATAGCCAATGGGTTGATGCCGGAATTACACCATTTAATATCCTCTGACCAGACAAATTTCATGCCCAATAAGGCCACAGACATAAACATCTGTAGAGTGTTTACACACACACAGTTGGACCTGGGGGGGGGGATGCTGGGGGCGCTATTGTCTTTTTTGATTTGGAGAAGGCATTCGACACCATAGATTGGCAGTACATGACAACAGTGTTACAGCGAATGGGATTTGGTCCTGTCTTCCTTAAGTGGATTTCTTTACTGTATGCCCATCCTACGACGGCAATCCGTCTGAATGAGGAGGTTTTGGTGCCTTTCCAGTATCAAGGGAGAGGAGACAGGGATGCCCCTCTCTCCTGGGCTTTTTGCACTGGTTATAGAGTCTATTGCAGTTGCACTTTGTTCCTCTCCCCAAATACAAGGCATTAAAGTAGGTACTATCACAGAGACAACTGCTCTGTATGCAGATGACCTGGTGCTGTTCCTTCAGGATATAGGACCCTCGCTACGGGCATCCTTAGAGGCTCTCAAAAAGTTCACATTAGTCTCCAGCCTCAAGGTCAATTGGATGAAATCAAAAATACTTCCCTTACAATCCTCCCTCCTTTCTGGACGGCCGGACCAGACCATTCCCCTACAATGGGTTACACAGATAAAATATCTAGGACTGCAAATAACCAACTCAGTAACAGATTTTATAGGACTTAATATATTTACCTTATTGACAACCTTGAATAGGAAATTGAATGGCTGGAAAACCCTTCCACTGTCACTAATAGGAAGGATTAATTTAATCAAGATGAAAATCCTACCCTCACTATTATATGCCCTTAGGAACCCTCCAGTTTGGATTCCAAAGACAGTCTTCAGAACCATTGACACTATGCTATCATCCTTCATATGGCATGGGGGGACGCCTGGTCTCCAGTTGAGGATACTACAGCGAACATGGAGTGGGTGGGGGTCTTGCAATGCCCAATTTTTACTATTATTTCCTGGCCAGCCAGTTGACAACCGCCCATCGCTGGTTGATGTCTCCCTCAGATGACGCCGCTGTATCCTTAGAGGCTGCATATGTGGGCTCATACGAGGCGTTGGCTCACCTGGTGTATAGAGGTCTGAAATCTCCACACAACCTTACCCCCTCTATGCGTGTGACTATCAGAGCCTGGTCGATTGCCCAGAGGCTGCGGCCTACAGGCCAGCACAGGTTCTCACCAGACATACCTCTATGGAGAAACCCCAACCTAGAACATTCCGTCGACTATCCTGACCCTGCCATTTGGCCCATATTTGGCATAAAGATATGGGCCATGTCATTCTGAATGGCACTCTTATGACTTTTGACGTGCTCAGAGACTGCTATAGTCTACCAAACTCGCACCTTTTCAGATTTTTTCAGTTGAGACAAGCCTTTCCATCTCAATTTGGGGTCAACACTCCTTGAACTAATAACCCGCAGTGAATCCCTAACTAAGCCAGTATCGAGTCTCTACAGAGAGTTGTTTGCACAAACGACCCAGGTAATGGAGAGATGTAGGGGGGCTTGGGAAGGGGTGGCTCCCGGTCTGGATACTGACAACTGGAATGCTATGTGGTAAGCCCCGTTTAAATGCCTGGTATCCTCCAAAGATAGGTTAATTTTATTCAAGTTTCTTCATAGGGTCTACCTCACCCCTGCTAGACTGGTAAAGATGATTGAGACGCAGTTCTCACAGTGTTGGAGGTGTTCTATGCCGTAGGCTAATTTTATACATATTTTTTTGGGAATGTCGCCTCATACAGTCATATTGGTGGGAGATAGCTGGGTGTATTGAATCACTTATGTCTATTATTAAGATTCTCCTCGCGCTTGAGGTCTGCCTCTAACATTTGGTAGATAATCTAGCTACTACGAAAGCTATAAGAACAATTCTCGTGCCGTTACTCTTCTATGCCAAAAAAGCGTATTATTCTGGCATGGAAGAGTGCCTGCTCTCCTACACTGACCTCCTGAAAATCCCTGGTAAATAAGTTGATTCCACTGTACAAGGTGACCTATCTTGCTAGAGGGGCTGTGACGAAGTTCGAGAAGGTCTGGGGTGGGTGGATGGCATCTACAGATACTGTCTCTGACTGATAATGGGGAGTAAGGGCTTGCAGCCAAGACAGCGAATATTAGGGTGATGCTTGTTGGGTGCCACGGGGAAACTGGGTCTGAGGTCACAATTTTGCTACACAACTGCCATGATGAATGTCAGTACTATCAAACTCAATAAGTGTATGCATCAATGTTCCCCCAGTGTTGGGGGCTATGTAGAGAGCAAGACCACGCAGGCAACTGTTGCAGGAGTTGAGATTGTATATTTACCCCACTTTGGGGTTTCGCATGTTGGCGGATTGTTTTTGTATGTTTGTCTTTAAAACTAACAAAATGTAATTTACAAAAAAAAGACAAGAGCAGCATTTTTTTTTTTTTTTTTGGTAAACAACGCTTTAATCAGTGAGGTAGCACTTCACCTTGGATTTGAGGTTTATACGCTAAGGGTAATTTACCTGGAATCGGCTAGGTAAAGCAAGGCAATAAGCAGTAAGATGTTGATAGAAGAGTCAGACGTAAACATGTCAATCGTTTAAAAAGCAAAAAAAAATGTCTCCAGGAGAACAGGTCCATCACCTAGGAGCATTAGCAAAAAAAAGAAAAACTGGCGCCCCACAGAGTGGGAAGGGGGTTAATATGGGCAAACTCTAGGGTGGCCCTAGCAGAAAAAGCTTTTGCCAGTGTTCAATCTCCTGAAGGTAGCAGCATACAGCCCATGGTCTATGAATACCAGCCCTGTGTACTGTACTGTATAATAAAGATAATTCTCACCAGAAATCATTTTAGATATCAAGATATTACATGCTGGTGATTTTGTAGGTGAAATCTATAGCCTCTGTCCTAAAATAACATGGAACCTGTGAAAGGAAAGATAACTGTATGATAGTACATAGGAAACCTTGGGTACATTTTTGTTTTAAGTGAGAATTTATTTTAAAATGCTTTATTTACTAAAGTGTGAACGAAGCAAGCCTGGGCTGATTTTGTGTAGTGCGAAAACGTACAGTAAGTAAACCCAACTATTACTATCTCTTACATGCACACTTTTTGGCTGTTATTGCATTGAAAATGTTTTGTTATATCAGTTGAAACCTTCAGAAATCCAGTGATGTCCTTCCTGTGTTTTGTACACTGAACTCTTATCTTAAACAGTACTCTCTCACCTCTGTGAACTACTGTTCTGTTTAGGAGAGAAGACGCTTGTAGTCCAAATCAGGAGAGCAGCCAAGGGTGAAAAAATTGCTCCTCCATAGATAAAAGTACACTGTGCGAGTGTGTCACCTTTCCATAGATAAAAGTACACTGTGTGGGTGTAACCTTTCCATAGATAAAGTACATTGTGTGAGTGTGACACCTTTCCATAAAGTACATGGTGTGAGTGTTTAATCTTTCCATAGATAAAGTACACTGTGTGAGTGTTTCACCTTTCCATAGATAAAGTACACTGTGTGAGTGTGTCACTTTTTCATAGATAAAGTACACTGTGTGAGTGTGTCACTTTTTCATAGATAAAGTACACTGTGTGAGTGTGTCACTTTAGGACTGTTAAGCGTGTTACTGGTAGAATCACCAGGTAAAAAAGTGAAAATACCTGATAAAAGAAAACAAATGCAGGCACCACACAAGCTGCAAAATATGCCATTTTGTTCTCAGGTTTAGATGCACCTTCAGTAAGTTGAGGTCAAGAAGTGGATAGATAGATAGACAGAGACTTCATTTTCCATATGAAAAGAAACAAAACAGCAGCAACTGAAGTAATAACAATGTACCTTTATTTAAATATAGGTACTTACATGATGCAGCAGATGCAAGGCAAGCAATCTTCTTGCAAAATTCAGATTACTAATAATCAAGTTTTCCAAATGCATCACATTTCC
The DNA here is from genome assembly GCA_018402905.1 of Glandirana rugosa. NCBI lineage: Eukaryota > Metazoa > Chordata > Amphibia > Anura > Ranidae > Glandirana > Glandirana rugosa. The sequence continues at coordinate 1,377,123 of BLSH010167782.1, read as the reverse complement.
AGATGGAAGCTGGCATGTAGTGCAAACAATCAAAGAAAGCATATCAGTCAATATTTCTTTTTATACACATGACAAGGTCATGTGCTCTGCACAATTTGCCAAACAGCCGAATGGGGTGGGAATGGTTCCCAGTCTAAATAGTTTTTTTTTTTTTAAAGCACCTATTCCAGCCTAAGTTTAGCTTAAAATAGTCTACAGTAACAACTAAGAATGTTGCTTTCCATTCGTTTCTTCCACGACAGTATCTTCTCATTAGAATCTGTGGACTTCCAACATTTGACTGAAAGCATGTACATTTCACACAAAATACAAAAATACACACAAAAATGTTAAAGGTAACATTTCCAATTTTTTAAATGCACTATAAGCGCTTCAGAACAAGCTAAAGGTTTTGTGGAACCACACGTCAAAATTTTATTGTTAGAGCAAACAAATACAGTTTCAAAAGGAATATATAAGTGACAAAATAAACAAGACATTGGAAAAATCTGTATCTCAGTGTAAGCGCAACTCATTTTTTCTACAACGGACCGGCTTTTTTTCGGCACGAAAAAACTATTGTATTTAAAAACATCTAACAAACATGTTTGTTGGAGTTTAATACGTACTGGTTTGCTCAATGCGCCTATTAAAATACTCAACTAGATTTATCACAGATACACTGGAAGCCATTTTTGGGGGTTTACACAGAGTCCAGCTGGTATAAGAGCAGCTTTCGGTAAGTGGTGTGGGAGTGCTGACTCACTTGCTGCTGCTGGCAGGCTTCAGTAAGTTTCAGCACTACCTGAAACCTGTTAAAGCTAGCCAGCAACTTTTTGAAAAAGTCAACGCTCCCCCTACGACTGATGTTTAAAGTACAACTAAAGGCAACATACACATTTTAGTACATCCTCATATAAATACCTGAAAGTTGCACATGGTAATAAACATAATAACTGAAATGATTATTTTCCTACCATATAGCTGCAATTGTGGTCTCTAATCCCCTCCACCAGTTCTCCTTTGCTGTATACTACTAGTGATGGTTCAGCAGATCTAGCATGTCATTTCCTTTCAGTGAACTAGCTTCTGTATCTCCTAGGAAACTGCATTTCCCAGAGTCCTCCTGCCTTATATCATGCTCAGTCTATTTTACATAACATACACCCATCTGCCAATCAATAGCCGGGTGTGTGCTATGTAAAACAGCACAAGTCAGTACAGGCTAGTTTGCACACAGATTTTTCTATTAATGCGTGTGCTTCTTCCTGCTTGTTCTGCTCTGGTAATTGGTAAACTGACAGAAGAAAAGCCAAGCTAGGAGCAGCCTGTTATAGGGAGCAGTGGGACATAGGTGGGAGTGGGCGGGGCTTCATGGGCCAATCGCGGGCAGAGCCTTGTCGGGACTTCTGTGAAGATAGCAAAGCCTGAGCTTTCCATGGACTAAAGGAGCGGAGCACCTCCCTCAGTAAGGGCAGGACATTCTTCAGAGAGCCAGCGTGCAAAAGGAGACAACAGGCAAACCTGAGGCAATTAGAAAAACAGGAAGTATCGTTCTCACATGAGAGCTTTCAGCTGCAGGGGACAAGGTAGATATATCAAAATCCTTACTGTTTTTTGCAAATCAACCAGTGAGATGTTGAACAGACTGTATAGGTACATAACATATTTATTTTTTCATTTTGACCATAGTTCTACTTTAATATTCCCAAACTGTAACATAAAAGTCCTTAAAGGCTTCAACGAAACTGCTTGAAGCTTGCTGAAAGCATCACAAAAGCTTGTACACACTGTTTTTATATAAGATAAGCCCATGTCAACAAAGCCTCAAGCTACTGACTTTCCAATGAGATTAAAGTGTAACTTAGCCAATGCCAGTCCCAAGGAGCACTTGCCACAATGTACTGTACAAGTATACATGACACTTCATCCACAGATGCCGGGTTTGAAATCTTTGTTGCCATCACTACAATATTCTCTGCCGCTGCCTCAAAACTGGCATATTTTTTTCTTTGACCACTGGGCAAGCCACTGATGGTTTGACTCCTGCACACATGCAGGCTGAAGTCCATCCTGAACATAGTCCAGAAACTTGGCTGAAAAGATGTTAAGAGTGCACATGACATTGTGCATCCACCCCAGGTAAAATTAGCAATAAATCGCAAGCAGACAGGTAAAGAAGCTTTTTGGAAGAAAAGCATTATAGAGTCACTTTCTCTAGAAACTCTACCTGCCAGCAATTACTTTTATTCCTGAGGGGGGAGCCAGCACACTCTAAATAAGTAGATATGCAAAACCATGATTTTGCTGGTTTTGAATTAACAGCCAAGCTGAATATTGGCTGAAAGCACTTGGTACAGTGTCAGGTGCACTTTGAAATACGTCTCTTAGATTGTAAGCTCTAACGAGCAGGGCTCTCTGATTCCTTCTGTATTGAATTGTATTGTAACTTTACTGTCTGCCCTAATGTTGTGAAGCGCTATGCAAACTGTTGGCGCTATATAAATCCTGTATAAAAATAAAATAAATGTTTGGGTTTGAGACTACAGTAATTAACATAATAATAAACACTCTCTCCTGTTACTACATATAAAATCACTCCAGTGTGTATTGATCACCTTAAGCTCACACATTTCTAATTGTTTGTTATAGGACAAAGATTCTTTTGTATTTGTCAAATAAAATCTTTCCTTTCTACAGAAGTCATAGTAAAATTAATTGGAATACCATAGCCATTTCTGATTTTTGAAGACAACATTAGTGCAAATTTTGGAAAGTCAAGCTTTTTTTAAGAGATAATAAAAGACATTTGTGTCATTCGACAACAGACTAGGTATTAGCAAATAGAAGTCAGTTTTCTGAAAATGTCACGAACAACAAGGCAACACAAGCAAATAAAATGTAAATCTTGCATCTGAGTAAAATCTGTAGTGTTGATTGGATTGGAAGAATTAATGATTTATCTGTTTTTGATTTGCCTAAATATTTCAATCAGAGAATCATGTAATTTAAGAATTTAGCCAATAAGGTTTAATGAACTATACGATCCTATGCAGATTGGACAAATCTTCATGCATATGCTTGGAAGAGTCAAATTATTTAAAAATTACCATTTTGCCTGGTTTTCAAACCAATGTATTACTAAAAAAGAGCAAGGCAGAGCCCTAAGGGACAATGTAATAGAGGCTAACCAAGAAAGCAGCCAATAATGGATTTAGGCATTTGAAGCTGTATTCAATGTGATCTTTTCACTAGTAAATTGTTGTGATAGTTGCTTAAAGTGTAAGTTTACCTTTGCAGAAAATCTGTAAGGTGAACTTACACTGGACCCCCTTCCCGGACCCCCGGTCCCGATGTACATGAGGCCGGCGATCACCCGCTAGGAGACATCGGGTCACCGCTTCACCAGTCCAGGGATTTGAAATCCCTGCGGCTTTCTCTCTTCTTCTCATCCCCTGAGAGGATGGCCTGGCCAGTGCTGATTGGTTGGCATCGTCCACGTGATGGCACTGCTCAATTAGAATGCCTACTTTACATACATTTAGGAGATTAAGCCACAAGGATTTCAAATCCCCGGACTAGTGAAGCAGCGACCCAATGTCTCCTAGCGGTGCGATCATCAGCCTTAGGTATAGCGGCACGGGGGGGTGGGGAGGTTGTCCAGTGTAAGTTCACCTTACAGATTTTCTGTAAAGGTGAACTTACCCTTTAAAAACATATTACATTTTACACCCCTAACAAAGTAGCATTTTTTTGGATGTAAAGTTTTCTTTACAAAAAGTGTCAGAGCCAATTTAACTGTACTTTTCAAGGTGCCCGTGTTTGTCTAAAATTGTCCATGATGAAATAAATGGCTGCACACTTATGTAGTGAACATGACATGGTTTTCATTTTCTCTGTATACACAGTTCAGCAAGAAAACAGTGTTTTTTTTAACAAGTAAGGTGCTCCAAAATTTATAAATACATACAACTCATTAAATAAGTCCAAGCCTTCACTATAAATCCACATAAAGGACCACCTTTGTTTTAAATCCAGCGTACAGAATGGGAGAAATTACATGTAAATCAATAGGTGCTTCAATATCATTGCATATAAAGTGATATTTACTGAAATCCCCACAAAAATCACAAAGAACAACAAGTTAGGTGTTGCCACCTATTCCATATAAGACATGGCACAAAGCCAGTAGCTCCAACAGAAGTTTATTCCAAGCTTTTTATAATTTGGGACTTCAATTGGAAAATCCTTATATGCAGAGGTCTTGAAGCCCCCACAGGTTTCTGTATGTTTTTTCAATTCAAAACACTGGTTTCATTAATATTATCCTTTATTTGGAAAGCTCCAACATATTATGCAACATATTATGCAACTGTTCATTAAACAATGTAGCAGTGGTCTTTGATGTGCATTTTACCTGTCAGATGTCTATCAAAATTGGGACGCTAACAGCGGGAGTAAAATTTCCAGAATAATGATATTATACTATATTCATGTTTAAAAAAAAACCTCCCTTAATACTATGAAAACCATGAAACCCAAAGCTATGGCCATCTTGAGGATTATATCAGAAGGACAACTAACATACCAACACTTTTCGGTACCTTTCACACAAGCCTTCTGTACAGGTCCGTCTGTCCATTTTGGAACGACGGATGTCAGCTATTTTTCCATCCATCTGGGGATCGGATCAGATGACAACAGACAGACGGTCCATTGTCATCCGATTTCCCATAGAGAAGAACGCCACACAGTGAGGGGAGACGGACTTGTCATCTGTCGGCTCAGTGGGGATCAGCGGAACGATCCCCGCTGAGCAAAAATGGACCCGCACATGGAACACCCGTGTGAAAGGGGCCTTCCAGTCTGGGAAACGTGTCTGAAAAGACCCATTACCTATTTTTTCATTGACAGGTAAAGTCTGTGTGACATGGTCAGTGGGCCCAGTTAACCATGTTTGGTTTCACATTTTGTCAAGTCAACTCTGTTATCCTATTTGCTAATTCTACAAAAATACACACGATAAGACATACACCCACACTAGTAATAAATAAGATAAAAGATTACCTATTTTAAACTTGCTGTACGTTTTAGGCTTTAACACTAAATTAGGAATAAGCCTATAACATAGGTAAACAGGCCTCAAGTTATCAGTCAAAAGTATGAAGCTCACAGTAGAAATGTGTTACCAATAGAAACTAAACAAATATAGTGCAAGTCAAACTAAACAAAGCAAATGTCTTATTGACATTAGAATGTTTGTGCTCCTAACTTAACTTCAGAAAATAAATCCTTCAAGAAGCCAAAAGGCACACAGTAGAGGATTTGTCCTAATATTACAACACAATGTAGTAAGCATATTGCTTTTCAAAATATTCTACACAGAAAACTGAAAGCATTACTCCTGGTAGGTTTTTAGTTCCACCTGTCCACATTGCAGCAGAAGAACAGCGTGAAAATTTAGACTGCCAAAGGGTCTTAAAAAGTGTTTTCGCCAAAAAAACTGTTGTGTTTGGCCTGATTTAAGCAGGGTTTGAGGATATTCAGTAGAATTAAATTGTCTTAAGACCGCACGTGTCAACTTTGCTTGATGCTTACCAGTAGAGTCCCTTTACACAGCATGCAATAATTTTGCAGCGTGGACTGGGCAACATATACAGTCTATAATCTACACAAACTAGGAAAAGGTCTGAAGGCTCTTTTGTTCAATATTTTAAACAAACTTGAGAGTCCTCCATAAAACTATACAAAGGACCTTCTATAAGTATAAGAGAAAAAAATCCAGTATAGAAGCAATTGTAGCCCAATAAAATAGGGCTACAAAAATTCATATAATTGCAGAACCTCATTCTCTGAACCAGTGTAAAAAAGTGTCCACCCATATTTAAAAGAAAAGTTTGACCATATGCTTGTATACATAAACATTTAAAAAGGCAATGAAGAAGACAGAAAGCATATTTATCCCACAGACCCCATTGTTTGGAGTAAAATAAATTGGATATTGTTACCTACCTCAAAATACAACCACAAACCATTATTCAAAAGCATAATGCTATCCTGACCAACAAAACTACTTTGGAGTGAAAGCTTGGACTGATACTACACCAGGGGGCTACTGAAACTGTGCATGCCCAGTCAGTCTAACAACATGGAAGCTTTGGTTATACATTTGGAAATTTTTAAAATGTTATGTTTTTCAAGCAAAAAGGCTTTTGTCAGGTTTGAAATGGAAGCACAGAAGGCCAAGGATCCATTCCATTCCAGAGCACCAATGTAATTCAGGAAGAAATATACTATTGAAACAATGTCTCGTTTACTAAATTTGCATATGGTTTTGAGGTTAACTGAGAGGTGGAATTGTTTTTTTATAGGCTGTGAAAAGCATTTCTATCTGATTTTGGAACATATATGTTGTCTTTTAAAAGCCTGTAAAATTGTATGTGGCTCTACTGCTAGAATTGTACAACCCCATGCAAGTCTATGAGAGCGCACTTTGCAAGTGTGGATAGCACTGAAGAGCACTCCTGCTAGGTGGGAATCTAGGGTGGGGGGTTTAATTGAAATTACTTCAGAAGGGCTAGGGAGGATGGACGAGTGTAGTTTCTCTTAAATATACAGTTGACAAGTTATGAAAGTCTACTTCTGTAATAACTTTAGCCATACCTACTACACAGACAGATCTACTAGCCACATCTCTGTATGCAGGTTGGCTGGGACTTTAAAAAACTAACAAGAAGCAGAGTTGGGGCAACATCAGTAAACTATCTCTGACAAAATGGTCTTGTCAAAAAACACAAAGTCAGACAAACAGGAAAAGGACCTCTGCTGTGATGTTGAGGCAATCATCAAACCTCCACTACCTGCCTGCAGTGCAGAAATTGTGCCAGTTAATTCTCTACAGAGCAGACAGGGGACTAAGCAGATAAATATCCATGTGACTGCAGTTCTTGGTAAAAGCAGAAAACATAACTTTTAGGATTTTTTTTTCCTAAAAAAATCCTTTTAGGTGGAGAATGCTCTTTGATCTTAAGAATAAGGAAGGAGTTAATAAACTGCTGTAGTGATAAAACATTTTTTTTTTTGCTAGATAAATGCTATGGTTTATCAAGCTGTAGGAATAAAAAACAGCAGGAAGACACCACTTCAGATATACTTGCAATCACGAAACAAATATCTGTTAACTAACTATCCAAAGCAGAACTAAGGATAATGGTGATTTTTTAAAATTATTTTAAAAATGTAAAAGCAAAAATCTAGACTAACAGTAAATTTAAAGCTGGACTCCAAGAATGATGTGTATTGCATGCTTACATTGGTACAGCTTTCACAATGTATATATGTATATCCTTATACCTGACGGCCACAGGGGAACCTAAAGGTCCCGAAGAGGTTCTGTGCAAGCAGCTTCCCCTATTTTTTTCAATGAATACAAGGCACTCTTTAATTGTACCTGGTGAATAAAAGGGGCTGATCTCCATTTCGTCCAATCAAAGAATTTCTGGCATTCTTTGAAAAAAAAATACAAGGCATTTTCTGAATAGCAGAAGTGTTGAATGTGCAATTCCTTGTGTTCAGTGTGCAGAGGGGAATCCACTTGCACAGAATCCTAGCAGAACCAATGTATGCATGCCATTCAGATCATACCTGGAGTTCAGCTTAAGGACTAGTAATGAGAATTTAAATAGAATTATGCATATTTATATAGAATATAATTCTGATGACCCTCTGTGAATGCTAGGTATCTATTCACACACAAATAATTTTTTTTTTTAAATCACATTCTTTAGGTTCAGTGCATTGAGCAGCTTATAGCATGCCGACAATCTCCATGTTGACTCTCGAAAACAAAACACAAAATAACACCAGAAAATACAATATTAAAGTAACATATAGCAGTTCATAAAAAAAATAATTCTTAAATTCACTCTTTTCTCATTCCAAACTTAAATAATATCGTAAACCTGCACATACACTGCTACTAGGTTTTCTTAGGAATATCTACAGGGTATAATTTAAGGTTTTCACAATGCCCACATGCAGCAGGTGCCAAGCCTAATATGCTCCATGCAGCACGGAAGAATTTGATCATGAGAATGTTCAGGAACAGCTCTTCTTCCATACTGTGTAAAACACCCATCTAGAGGAAAACATTTGTTAAGGAAAAAAGATGACTTCAAGCAACACATTACACAAACAGGTAACTCATTTTCATGCTCATGGGTCTATTAAAACCAAAGTAGACACTTTCTGGACAAAACACATCATATTTTGCAAAGTGCCTAGAATTTAGAATGCAAGTATATTTATCATTTTCTACCCATCTTGACATTACATTGTACAGCCCTGCTACGCACCAATTTAAAGCTAAATGTAGAATATGATAAAAAGCAGAACAGTAAGTCTGACATGATGTGCAATGGTTCATTTCATAGTCCTCTGCAGGACTACTAATCCTGATTAAAATCAATTAGCAGGATAAAACGAGTAACAGAACATGAAATCCAAAGACAAATATATAATGAAAAGATCATATTTGGTATTTTTGTACCCAAGCTAACAATAATAATTAGAGTAAACAACCTATGGCACTAAAATGTGTACGGCAGTAACTATACTAACTATAGCTATAAAGTTACATGAAAAATAAATACCCTTTTAAAGCTGTCGTGCTAACAATAATAATTAGAGAAAACAACCTATGGCACTAAAATGTGTACGGCAGTAACTATACTAACTATAGCTATAAAGTTACATGAAAAATAAATACCCTTTTAAAGCTGTCGTGCTAAACTTGAGGGCCTCAAGCGCAGCACCAGACACTACCAGAGGGCTGCATAATAGCAGCATGTTTTGTGACTGTTGGTACACTCAATGCATTAGGCAGTCTATTCCTAATGGTCAGCCCTACTGTATTTGTTTTTGCACACTGAAGTGAGAGTAAAATAAGCCCCATTGTTAGAGCCCGTGCAGTAACAGTAACTCCCAATATTGGTAACAGAGTTGAAAGTAACATCTCCCAGCACTGGTATAAGTGGATGCAATATCTCCCCCCCCCCCGCATTGGGGTCAGTGAATGCAATATTAACCCTCAGAACTGGTGTCAAAATAGAAAAGTGTTATCATTCTGTCAGGTTGTTAATAGTGTCTATATCTTCCCACTCAAGTGACAAATGCTCCACTTATCTCCTGTCCTGCTGTCATGGACATGGTATTATTTCCAAATTCTATTCATAAGCATTCTTAATGGAGTGGTGCTTTGTTTTTCTTAGCATTTCAAATCACTTACTATGCTAAATGTTGTATTTCCTACTTGCAGATAATATTCCTCAAATCATAATTGCCTACGGCAAGATTCACAGCTACGGTCTGGGTGACGTGCGATTTATGCGCACTTTACATACAGTTTTAGGTGTGATCCCATTGACTTCTATTAGACCATGTGTTTTCAGGAAAGTGCATCAAAGTCCTGCATGCTGCATCTTTGTGCTTTCAGAAAATGCATGGTCTAAAAGAATTCAATGGGATCACACCTAAAACTGCATATAAAAATGGTGCTACAAATCGCATTGCATCCACACCACAGCACACCAGTGTGAAACCTGCCTAAGAGATGCTACTACCCGACCTATGATGGTTCTAGATAACGTGTTGAAACAGTGATTGACTGGATGAAAGCAGAGACCCTGTCAAAAGTTTTGTTATGGTCCACGTGTACTACGAGGATGTCAGGTAATTTCTTCCCCTTACTCTTCCTAGTGAACCAAAATATCTGCTAATAAAACCATTCATAATAACAAGCAAACACAACTGTTAGCTGATAGCTACCCTTACTTCATAGGCAGTTTTTGCAAGATATGTCCTTGTGCTTCCAGGACACAAAGGCTATAAATAATGCAATAAGAACTGTGCAAACATGAATGAAGGAACAAGGGTCTTGTAAAGATAAGAAAGGCTTGTGTCTATCACAATCACTAGAAAATAGACAAGATGAACGGGCTATGTCCCTGACATTCAATATTATCTATTTTGCTGTCATTTTGTTCTTCTTGTCGTTGTCTAGTCAGGGTCATTCGTTTTCATGCTAAGACAGATTTAGACTAATGTTGCAATTTTTAACACTGGGTGAGCAAGTCCTTCAAAAATAAACAATAAACCCACCGGCTCAGCAGAGGAAATAACCTGAAAACAAAAACAAACAAGCAATACATCCTTGCTAAAGCAGGCCTGCTACCAATAATTCTTCATCAGGCCTGAAAGATCTCAAAGTAGCCTGTCACTTAGCATTTCAAAACAAATCCAAAACTGTCTTGAGAAAATGAGTTAAAATTTGAAGCTTTTTTTATGAGACTAGTCTAGACTACCGTATTTAACCATAAACAAATACACTTACCAAAATAAAGAGGGTGATGAGATATATCTATCTATCTATCTATACACACACACAGCCTTGAAAAAGTATTCATTACCCCATGAAATTTTCCACATTTTGTCATGTTACAACCAAAAACATAAATGTATTTTACTGGGATTTTATGTGATAGACCAACACAAAATGGCACACAGAATCCAAGATGTCCTAAAGAGGTAAATAGAGTGGCACCCTCAGCCTGGACTCCAACGCTCCCAACTCATTTCATCCCCCCCAGAGCTTAGTCATGGGGACAAAGTGGCACATAATTGTGAAGTGGAAAAAAGTGATATATGGTTTTCAAATTATTTTTACAAATAAATATGTGAAAAGTGTGGCGTGCATTTGTATTCAGCCACTCTGAGTCAATACTTTGTAGAACCATGTTTGCAATCACAGCTGCGAGTCTGTTTGGATACCAGCTTTGCACATCTAGAAACTGAAATTTTTGCCCATTCTTTGCAAAATAGCTCTAGCTCTGTCAGATTGGATGGAAAGCATCTGTGAACAGCAATTTTCAAGTCTTGCCACAGAGTCTCAATTGGATTTAGGTCTGGACTTTGACTGGGCCAGTCTAACACATGAATATGCTCTGATCTAAACCATTCCATTGTAGCTCTGGCTGTATGTTTAGGGTCGTTGTCCTGCTGGAAGGTGAACCTCCGCCACAGTCTTTTGCAGACTCTAACAGGTTTCTTCCAAGATTGCCCTGCATTTTGCTCCATCCATTTTCCCATCAACTCTGACCAGCTTCCCTGTCCCAGCTGAAGAAAATCATCCCCACAACATGATGCTGCCACCACCATGTTTCATGGTGGGGATGGAGTGTTCAGGGTGATGTGCTGTGTTCATTTTCTGCTACACATAGCCTTTTGCTTTTAGGCCAAAAAGTTCAATTTTGGTCTCATCTGACCAGAGTACCTTCTTCCACATGTTGGTTGTGTCCCCCACATGGGTTCTAGCAACCTGCAAACGGGTCTTTTTATGGCTTTCTTTCAACAATGGCTTTCTTCTTGCCACTCTTCAATAAAGGCCAGATGTGTGGAGTGCACGACTAATAGTTGTCCTGTGGACAGATTCTGCCACCTGCGCTGTGGATGTCTGCAGCTCCTTCAGAGTTATCATTGGCCTCTTGGTTGCTTCTCTGATGATTGCTTTCCTTGCCTGGCCTGTCAGTTTAGGTGGACGGTCATGTAGGTTTACAGTTGTGCCTCTTTCCATTTTCGGGTGATGGATTGAACAGTGCTCCGTGAGATATTTAAAGCTTGGGATATTTATTTATAGCCTAACCCTGATTTAAACGTCTCCACAACTTTATCCCTGACCTGTCTGGTGTGTTCCTTTGCCTACTTGATGCTATTTGTTCACTTAGGTTATCTAACAAACCTCTGAGGGCTTCACAGAACAGCTGTATTTATGCTGAGGTTAAATTACACACGGGTGGACTCTATTTACTAATCAGGTGACTTCTGAAGTCAATTGGTTCCACTATATTTTAGTTATGGGTATCAAAGTAAAGGGGGCTGAATACAAATGCATGCCACACTTTTCAGATATTTATTTGTAAAAAAAAAGAAAACCATTTATCATTTTCCTTCCACTTCACAGTCATGCGCCACTTTGTGTTGGTCTATCACATAAAATCCCAATAAAAATACATTTACGTTTTTGGTTGTAACACGACAAAATGTGGAAAACTTCAAGGAGTATGAATACCTTTTCAAGGCACTCTGTATACACACATTTATATATATATATATATATATATATATATATATATATATATATATAAAACACAGTATCTCACAAAAGTGAGTACACCCCTCACATTTTTGTAAATATTTTATTCTATCTTTTCATGTGACAACACTAAAGAAATTACACTTTGCTACAATGTAAAGTAGCGAGTGTACAGCTTGTATAACAATGTAAATTTGCTGTCCCCTAAAAATAACTCAGTACACAGCCATTAATGTTCAAACCTGTGGCAACAAAAGTGAGTACACTCTGAACAGGCCTCGTCATGGTCGACCAAAGAGGTTGAGTGCACGCGCTCAGCATCATATCCAGAGGTTGTCTTTGGGAAATAGAAGTATGAGTGCTGTTAGCATTGCTGCAGAGGTTGACAGGGTGGGGGGGTCAGCCTGTCAGTGCTCAGACCATACGCCGCACTCTGGATCAAATTGGTCCGCATGGCTGTGGTCCCAGAAAGAAGCCTCTTCTAAAGATGATGCACAAGAAAGCCTGCACACAGTTTGCTAAAGACAAGCAGACTAAGGACATGGAATATTGGAACCATGTCCTGTGGTCTGATGAGACCAAGATAAACTTATTTGGTTCAGATGGTGCCAAGTGTGTGTGTGGCGGCAACCAGATGAGGATTACAAAGACAAGTGTGTCTTGCCTACAGATAAGCATGGCGGTGGGAGTGTCATGGTCTGGGGCTGCATAAGTGCTGCTGGCACTCGGAAGTTACAGTTCATTGAGGGAACCATGAATGGCAACATGTACTGTGACATACTGAAGCAGAGCATGATCCCCTCCCTTCAGAGACTGGGCCGCAGGGCAGTATTCCAACATAATAATGACCCCAAGCACACCTCCAAGACGACCACTGCCTTGCTAAAGAAGCTGAGGGTAACGGTGATGGACTGACCATGCACGGGCCCAGACCTAAACCCTATCAAGCATCTATGGGCATCCTCAGACGGTGGAGGAGTGCAAGGTCTCTAGCATCCACCAGATCCGTGATATCATCATGGAGGAGCGGAAGAGGACTCCAGTGGCAACCTGTGAAGCTCTGCTGAACTCCATGCCCAAGAGGGTGAAGGCAGTGCTGGAAAATAATGATGGCCACACAAAATATTGACACTTTGGGCCCAAGTAGGACATTTTCACTTAGGGGTGTACTCACTTTTGTTGCCAGCAGTTTAGACATTAATGGCTGTGTGTTGAGTTATTTTGAGCGGACAGCAAATTTACACTGTTATACAAGCTGTACATTCACTACTTTACATTGTAGCAAAGTGTAATTTCTTCAATGTTGTCACATGAAAAGATATAAAATATTTACAAAAATGTGAGGGGTGTACTCACTTTTGTGAGATAATGTATACAGTATATATATATATATATATATATATATATATATATATATTTTGATTGTGTAATCTTTGCTACCAATTTAATTTCCATTTCTTTCATCGCTTGGAATGAATACTGGAATCATAAATTATGCCAGTTCAAATTTCTATGTATAGCCTGAATAAGCCATCTGTATAGACTATAAAACTGTTAATGCTTAAAACAGGAAGGATCATGACACATTTATTAGAAAGGGCAGAGAAAATTCACTCATGTGGGGAGTGT
>BLSH010167782.1:1351763-1363357 GCA_018402905.1 Glandirana rugosa | reverse complement strand
AGTTTTTTGCCATGAGGTGCCATGTTGAACTTCCAGTGACCAGTATGAGAGAGTGATAGTGATACCACCAAATTTAACACAGCTCCTCATTCACACCTGAGACCTTGTAACACTAACGAGTCACATGACACCGGGGAGGGAAAATGGGCTAATTTGGACATTTTCACTTAGGGGTGTACTCACATTTGTTGCCAGCAGTTTAGACATTAATGACTGTGTGTTGAGTTATTTTGAGCGGACAGCAAATTTACACTGTTATACAAGCTGTACATTCACTACTTTACATTGTAGCAAAGTGTAATTTCTTCAATGTTGTCACATGAAAAGATATAAAATATTTACAAAAATGTGAGGGGTGTACTCACTTTTGTGAGATAATGTATACAGTATATATATATATATATATATATATATATATATATATATTTTGATTGTGTAATCTTTGCTACCAATTTAATTTCCATTTCTTTCATCGCTTGGAATGAATACTGGAATCATAAATTATGCCAGTTCAAATTTCTATGTATAGCCTGAATAAGCCATCTGTATAGACTATAAAACTGTTAATGCTTAAAACAGGAAGGATCATGACACATTTATTAGAAAGGGCAGAGAAAACACCTGTTCCCATGATGTCATTCTCTTGCAGATTGGATGAGTGAAGAGCTGCTCTTGTTAGTAATTCTGCAGAATCTACTTTGCCAGCGAGGGACCGATGCCTTACTCATCCAACCAGCGAGAGAGTGACGCCATGGAGAAAAGCTGAAGAGAAAAACATATGAAGGCATTGTCAGGGGAGTAGGTAATCCATACTGGGCATGCTTGTTTTGCACTTAAACATTACTTAGAATGCATGCACTTAACATGAAAAAGCATCTCAGCTAAGTGGTTCAAGTAGTGACAGATCATCTAACAGGAGGAACCAGTGAGCGCAATGGGGGACTAGGAAAACAACACTTCCGGAAGTGTTGGATATTGCATATATTTCATCTGAGTTTCTTTTTATCATAGCAGAGATCAGCAGCATGGGCAGTCGATGAGTATTAAAGCTGGGTGTACACTAGCAGAATTGCAAACAAAAATTCTTAATAAAATTTGTATGAAAAATCTCAGCACATTAAAACGTCATTCCAAAGTAGTTCAACATTTTGTTTGCTTTTAACATTTGATCTTGGAAGGAATGGACTTTACTAAACGAAAACCACATACACTGTTAGAAATTCATACATTCAAGAAACATTTTCCATCTTGCTCCTTTGAATTTTCTCTTCATTGTGGTTGAAAATGAATGCCAATTTAACACCACTAGTAATCCACAAAATTAACATTCTTTGGCCTCAGTGTTTTTAGGAATATAGGCATTTTTGTACTGATGTAAATGCAGACCATTTTTTCAATATGCCTGTACAGTGCATATAGATCAGTAAAAAAAACTACAGAAATCTGATTTGTCGGTCAGTATTTACGCGCAAATACATCCTGAGCCTACACTGTCTGCGTTCAGGGTCAAGTACCCACACCCATACAGATGTCAGATTGGGAACAGCAGCTATACCTGTGCAGCCTTTGCATCCCAATTAATATAAATGGGACTGCCTGTACGGGGATGCACGGAACACCTGTGCATCCATGTGCGGGTAAAAATGGCCCTCCATGGGCGTACACTTTAGTATGCCACATGTGAACGATACTTTAGTAGTAATTTAGCAGGAATTGTGTAAGCTATGTTGTGTTTATGTGCACGAGTAATGATTTTAGTGTATTTTTAGTGAAAACAGAGTTATGGTGAACATTTGCGCAATTATTGTGGGGCCCAAAAAAATCAGTAGCACTTTTTTTTTATTCTACAGGTCATGTGCTTTCAGAAAATGTCTAGTTTGAGGGACCTTTTCAAATTCTGAAAGCTATAAGTGAAAAAAGGTAACCTCCGGATTTTTAGAGTAAATTGTTTTTATTTAGTTTTGCGTACCTTCAGTTTTCACCATTTCACAAAAAGGTGCAATTTAAATGTACAAATATTTGTTATTTATTAACTCAATGCAGTTTTAACTTTTAGATTTACTAGGAATTTTGTACATTTTGCCATGTATGAATCCACTATTAATGATAAATAATGTATTTTTAGCGAAATATTGTTTTGATAAACATTCGCGCAAATATTGCTCTGCCTTAAAAATCAGTAGCACCTTCTTTTTATTCTACTAGCCATGTGCTCTCAGAAAATATATGGTTTGGGGGGGGGGGGTCTTTTAGGAACTCTGAAAGCTGTAAGAGAAAAAGGAAAACCTCCAGATTTTCAAAGAATTTTTTGCATACGTTCCATTTTCATTATTTCTCAAAAAGGCGCAACTTAAAATTTACAAATATTTGTTATTTATTAACTCAATACAGGTTAAGCTTTTATATTTAGTAGGGATTATATTGTGGGGCCTTAAAAATCAGAAGCACCTTCTTTTTAATCTACCAGTCCTATGCTTTCAGAAAATATATGGTTTGAGGGGTCTTTAATAAACTCTGAAAGCTGTAAGGGAACAATGAAAACCTACAGATTTTTACAGAAATGTGGTTATTTACACTTTTGCGTACTTTCAGTTTTCACCATTTTGCAAAAAGGCATAATTTAAAAATTACAAATATTTGTTATTTATTAACTCAATACAGGTTAAGCTTTTATATGTAATTATATTTTAAAATGTACTGTGTTTTTATCTGCTAATAATAATAATGATTTTAATGAATTTTTAACGAAAATATTGTTTTGATCAACATTTGCGCAAATATCATTGTGCCCTAAAAATCAGTACCACCCATACCAGCAGATGTAATTAGCCACAAACTTGAAAACTTCATTACACAGACCCCAAGGCTGTGTAGCATCATAATAAGTCCAATGGATGGTGATCATTAGGCAGAGTGGCCATGTGACCACGCTGACCAATGAAAATCTCTTTTTCTTTCTAGGATAGCATCAGAGAAAGGCCTATAAGAGATTCCCATTGGTGAGCACCGTCACATGGCCACGCTGACCAATGACCGCTAGTCGTTGCAAGCATTATGATGCTGCACAGCCTACGGATCCAAATAGTGAAGTTTTCAAGTGTTTGGTTTATTACACTAGCTAGTGTGGATGACAGTGACATTACGGTCTGGCTCACACCACAAAAATTCCCTCCATATTCGTTTCGGATGCATTTCTGCATGCAGTTTTTCAAATGCGTTTTTGGCAAAGTTCCGGTGCATTTTTGATTTGTTTCCAGATGATTTTTTCTTCTTTTTTCCACTGTACTGGGGTCTGGTGCATTTGTGATGCATTCCAGTGTATTTTTTATGCGTTTTACCATGTTCCAGTACAGTCCAGTGCAGGAAAAATGCAGCATGTTGTACTTTTTGTTCTGGAACTTGAACACCCTGGAACTGACCTCACTGGTATAAACTACCGTATTTTTCGCACCATAAGACGCACCTGACCATAAGACGCACCTAGGTTTTAGAGGCAGAAAACAAGAAAAAAAAATTCTGATCCAAATGGTGTACTAAAATATCTACCAGTGCAGCCATATACCAGATCCATTAAAAACAGCCATATACCAGATCCATGAAATACAGCCATATACCAGATACATGAAATACAGCCATATACCAGATCCATTAAATACAGCCATATACCAGCTCAATGAAATACAGCATATACCAGATCCATTAAATACAGCATATACCAGATCCATTAAATACAGCCACATACCACATGCATGAAATACAGCCATATACCAGATCCATGAAATGCAGCCATACCTGTGTCCATCCTGACAGAGCTAAGAGGGAGATTCATATCTCCCGCCACCACCGCGCTGTGATGATGTCATCACCTGCGCCTAGTGGAGCTCCACTCTGCAGCCAGATCCCATTCATGAATAAGACAGAGCAGCTCCAGCCGCCGCAGTACTTCATTTGGCCACTGGGGCCGAATGAAGCCCCAGTGGCCAAATTAAGTACTGCGGCTGCTCGGTCTTCTCACTGAGGGAGATCAGAGCAGCGCTCTATACAGCATTACACTGCGGGCTCCCGGCGGCGACGAGGGGGGGCGGGTTTTTTTCAGGTATTCGCACCATAAGACGCAGGGAGACTTTCCCCCCACTTTTTGGGGGAAAAAAAGTGCGTCTTATGGTGCGAAAAATACGGTATGCCATTGGAAATAATATAACCCACTTTACATGCGTTTTTGATGCAGAAAAAAATGCACTGGACTGCATATGGTGTGAACTGGCCCTTAGTGTGAGGAGTAGTATATTGAGTACATGAAAGTGGAAACAATTTCTCACATAACCTTTAAGCAAAGTGCTGCCAGATACATGTTAAGCAGATGTTGGGCTGCTGCAGTATGTAGGTCACAGGCAATCTGATAAACTTCATACTTAATGATCGTTTTCAGGGAAACTTTTTTAGTGAAATAGATGTTGTCTCTGACTGCAGGGATTAGATTAACTGTCTCTAGCCAAATGTGTTTAATCCTATGTAATATGTCAACACATTCTGTATAAAGCTTTTGTTAGCCGTGTAAAGATATTGCAGTTGAAAAGAAACACATGGTGGACCGAAGCATAACTTTTACAATATTACAATATTAGTTTATAACAGTTCCAAGTTAAATGAAATGCAGTGTGCTGATTTACACTTCTTTGCTTTTTTAAAAGGTCAGTCTGTGAAAAGTGACATAATTTTAGGTGGAGTCTGGTGGGTTGAGAGAATAAAGCATGGTGCACACTAAGTTTTTCTTCATTCAACCCAGCAGGCTGAACACAAAAAAAAACTGAAGAGTTTAGGAGGTGTGGCTGTACTAAAGAGGTGCTCCAGGCTGGAAAAAAAAATTAAAGTCAGCAGCTACAAATACTGTAGCTGCTGACTTAATATAAGGGCACAAGAGGGTGTGAATAAGCTGAGCTTGCCCTTTTGGGTTGAGCTCCGCTTAGCAATCCAATGTTAGTACAGCGATCTCCCCACTGAGCTATTGTGTTCTGTGCCCCCTGCCAGAACACACCAGTCAGTGCTCTCAGCCATTGGTTGGGAGCGCTGATCGGATTCCGATCGGCAAACCTTTTTCGGTCATGACCCTTCCGTACACACGGGCCGAATGTTGGCCGCTTTCTGTTTAACCGGCCGATGCTGCTCGATATTCAGCCGTATGTACGGCCCTTACCTGGCTCCTTATGGCGATGCCAACATTCTTAGGTCTACCTCCACCCACTTTGAAGTCTTTTTCTCCAGCTACAAATGGGTGTAGCCTTTCTACCTGCATCATTTCCCATAATACACAGGAAATAAAAAAAAAATCAGTAGGGTAAGCAACTTCCCCATAATTGCCAAGGTAATTGGGCAGGCATGACAACTCACTGAGATATCTCATACCAGGGCATCTTGCCACCAGGGACTCTGAATGACAAACACTACATAATCTACATAATCCAAGATTTCGCGAGAGCTTCTCCGATCCTTTGGAACTCCCTACCCCAATCAGTCCGACTGTCTTCTAATCTATCCATCTTTAGACGATCCTTGAAAACCTTTTTCTTTAAAGAATCCTATCCTGCTTCTACCTAATACTTTCTTTCTACATCAGCTCATCCCCCACAGCTTTTACCTTTTGTATCAATTGACCCTCCCTCTTAGATTGTAAGCTCTAACGAGCAGGGCCCTCTGATTCCTCTTGTGCCAAATTGTGATGTAACTGTACTGTCTGCCTTCATTTTTGTAAAGCGCTGCGCAAACTGCTGGCGCTATATAAATCCTGTATAGTAATAATAAAAATCTCTACCAAAATCTGAAATATTAGCCGTAAAAGGACTGACCCTTTAAAATCTTTTAACCCTTTTGCTGTCTGAGTCATTTTTGCATTTTGTATATGTTAAAATGCATATTTTAGGCCTAAAGATTAGTTAAGTAGAATAATGGACATCCATAAATGAATCAGAAACACATACCAGTGTTACTGTATATATAATAAAACAGAGGATACGTAAAGTGTTAATAAACCTTGCATTCACTATATCTGGTCTCCCACAGAACATTGCAATTATTTTAGAAAATATAAACTGCTAAATACCTTTTCTCATCAGCAGTATATAGCAGTTTTGTGACTTCAATAAGTGTCCAGCTGAGCACTGGTTAAAGCTTGTAGGTTTTATTCTCCTCTGACTGTCCTATGAGGCTTCAGGACCCCTGACCCTCTGCCTGGACAGTGCAGATTGGCCCTGTGCTGATCACATGCACTCTCCCAAGAAAAAAAAAAACTCTCTAGCAATACACACCAAACTGAGCAAATGCAGCTTACTTCCAAGGCTCTGTTCTATCAGCAGATGGATTGGAGTCAGTGAAAGAGGGGAAGAATCAGAGAAGACAGTATATATCAGCCTTTTTACACAATGCAGAGGATTAATCCCATGGGTTCCATGTTGAGTATAACAAACATGCTTTACTACATATACAGTACAGGCTGATTTTACTGTTGTGAGTTTAACAACACTAAGGTATAAGGCTGCCATATGTTTTGGACATTCAAAGTCATCCAATTAAAGGGCCACCACCAAACATATGCTTTCTGAAAACAGAGATCCTGAGGGTAAAATGGTTGTAGCTGCATTTTTCCATGTCAAACAAAACTAGCACAACTGTTTACCAAATGCATATTTTCAGTAAAAAAAAAATACTGAAAATTGTATGCTGAAGTTCATTTTAGTGCACATAAAAACAATACATAATACCTAATTGTTGGTAAAATATAAATGTTAAGATTGCATCAAGCAAATAGAAATCAAATATGTCAAACTTTAAAAATTTGTGTGGTACACAAAATTGTTCATAGGCAATGCTTTGAAAGTCTTTAGAGGTCATCAGTTTAGCGTTAACCATAAATGATGGCCCTGGAATCATTGTTGTCACTCTGGCATGCGCAGCAATATCCAACAAGTGTTTTTTCTTTGGCTTTACATAGTGGACCATAATGTCACCTATGGACCCCAATGAAGTTGACCAAACACAGGTTATGCTTGAACAGCTTTTTCCTAAGTTTCAGCGAGAAAATAACAGTGCAGATTCTGGAAGTGACGTAATATATGTTGCTTCACCAAAGAGAGGATCAGTAATTGCACCTTCGCTGAGTTCCCTTTATTCTACCAAGCAATACCTGCCATGGTTGTCCTGGGCCTGGAGATGGGTCAGCAGAGCCCAGGATACATGGAGGAGGGGTGTTATTTTCCAATGCTTGTGGAAGTAATGGGAGGCTTTGCACTGCCATCAGAAAGCTGACAGGTTGAACTTTGGAAGTGAATACAGAGTGGCTGGAAGAGGATGGAATGAGAGCTGAATGAGGAAAACATGGTTAACAAATGCAAGAAGCTGTATGTGTGTGCCACAGAAAACACAAAGGCCCTTGAAGGAACGGCCGGTTAGCAATGCAGCCATATGCTGTAGAAAACCAGGTTGAAATCTTTCTTTGCATTTTCTATGTGAATATTTTCTTTATGTATTTTTTGACAGGACTAAAATATACATCTATTTTAGTTAAGTATGACATACAAGTATTTTGTGCTTTTATTATGGCCAGCAGATGAACTTCTAGTCTCCTTTGCACATATTTACTGTGTATTCATATTAGTGTCACTGAACAAATTGCCTTGTTTACAGAGATCAACAGCTCAAGCTGAAATTTACATATAAACACACACGCACACACGTGAATGAGTAACAGAAGTACACCCCCTCCTCTCTATACAGGACTCAAATTAAAAGTTCAATTAGAGAGACAAACAGACCCTGCCCTGCTCTCTTTTTTTAAACAAATATCTACAATATTATAACAGGAAAAAAAAGTTTTAAAATGTCCAAATTTGAATTTAGATAACAGTAGGGCATGGTCAAAACCCTTGTCAGATTTTTGCCATCTGTGTCCCATTAGAGAGATTTCCTTTCACTTCCTGTACAATAAACATGTTACAGGAAACCTCTCCAAAGTAACGGTACTTTCACACTGGGGCGGACAGACGGTAGCAGTAAATCCCTGCTAGTTTCAGTGGGGATTTACCGCTGTTATAGCAGCGCTACGGCGCCGTTATGCAGGCAGGAGCGCTGCGCTTTTAACCCCCCACGAGGGGTTAAAATTGCTGGTGCACCGTGCTACCGAGGTGGTGTGCAGCCGCTTCAGAAGTGATGCCCATTGTTTTCAATGGGCAGGAGCGGTGGAGTAGCGGTGTATCACCACTCAGCGCACCGCCCCAAAGATGCTGCATGCAGGACTTTTTGTAACATCCTGCAAATGCACCGCCCCAGTGTGAAAGCACTCAGGTCTTTCACATTGGGGTGGATTGGGGGGGATTTTTTAGGTGCTTTACAGGCACTATTTTTAGCTAAATAGCGCCTGTAAAACACCTCAGTGTGAAAGTAGCCTAAGGGAAGTCCCCTCTTGGGCAGTTGTCACTACTAGTGTCCCCACTAGAGGATTTCCCCTCATTTTCTGTTCAGGTGACAACTCAAAATTTTAATTTATTCTATAGGTCCTCTGCTTTTAGAAAATATATAATTGTTTGGGGTCATTTTCTACTACTGTAGTGAAGAGGGGTCATGGCAGAGTGGCAAGAGCTCAGTGGCTGAGCTGGACAAGTCATGAATGTAGGGACAAAATTGGGTTCTTTAACACCTGGCAGCATTTTTTCTTAAGTCTGTCTCCTCTGCCAGAAAAAGTCCCCCCCCCCCCCCCCACTGCTGAAGTGAAGGCAGAGAAAGGCTGGCTACATAGGAAGTGCTAGCAGGTGTTTTGTAAATGCACTCCCCTAACACCAACCTCCATGCTCTCACAACCCTGACAACCTTCCTTGCTCTCAACACCCCCACCAACTCATTCCTCTCACCCACTACAAACAACACCACCCTCACCACTGGGTCTGGCCCCCATCCCCACCAGGACTGCTCCGGTGGGAACCCCACAAACTGTTACCACCGCACCAGCCAGCACCTGCTCTCCCTACTGCAGCTGCCACGATGCCCAACCTTTCCTGTTCTGGATCAGGCACACTTTAAAATGAATGAAGTTGTCTCCAAACTATTACAGTAACCATATACTTCTGTTTCTCAATTCAGTTAATTAACTTTGGTACTGTGCGTATACCTCATTGTCCTGGGTCAGCAGATTTACAATGATTTATTATACTTACGATAGCTAGATAGGTTAATTCATTGATTTTTCACATGCAAAACATATTCCTACATACAGAATACATACACATTTAGGACCTGATGATGAACATCTTTAATGCAACGTCAAATATCTGACACCACTTTTCTTACAGATAACACATTAGCCCTAACTGTGTGAAAAATGTTTCTTTACATGGCACAAGACGTGTGGAATAATCCCAAATATAGATGCAAGTGATTTTTAACATTCTAAAAAAAGACTTCACATCCCATTATTTACTGTAGGATGTGTGGAACGGCTCTATTTTAAATAAATTATATGTGCCACTTTCTGTGGAAAATGTGTAGGATGTTTCCTGAAAGTATCTCTGGATTATATTCACAGCTTCTTTCAGAGACTTTCATGCCTGTATAATAGCATTTCGATGAGAGATGAACCAATACATAGAACATGTTAGAACAGCTGGAGAAGAGCTGGCTCTACAGCATTAAAGTATGTAAACCAACAATAAATTCTCTTAACCACTTGCCGACCAGCCATCATCATTATACAGCGGCAGGTCGGCTCTACTGCGCAAATCATTATAGCTGTATGGCGATACTTGAACAGGAGATAGTGGGCATGCGCGCACCCACTGCACGCTGTGGGTTGGGCGGACTCGATGTCCGCCGGCGATTGCCTACTACAGAGGCAGAACGGGGATCTGCCAATGTAAACAAGGGCGGATACCCGTTCTGTCAGGGAACATGACACAGATCTACTGTTCCCAGTAAACAGGAACAGTTAGATCTGTCATATTCCTGCCAGCCCAGCCCCCACACAGTTAGAACACGCTGAGGGAACACACTTAACCCCATGATCGCTCCCTAGGGACTGATGTGAATGTACAATATATATGTAAAGCGCTATATAAGTACGTGAAATAAATAAATAAAATAAAATAAAACACAGAGCTTACATAAGGTTGGGGAAACAGAAAGGCTAGGGAAGCATGGATAACCTCTTGCTGTCCGTGCACTGTAGCTTTACTGCTACAGTGTGAGCCAGCTGCGCAGAATCACATGTATATATATGTAATTATGCTTTTCCGGATAGGCCCGGTCCATAATTGATCACTGGAACTCGCTGATCACCTCTGATCTTCCCCAAACACAGCTCTGCGAGTGTAAACAACACAGAGCTGTGTTCAGTGACAGGAGATCTTGCTTTTTCATTTCCAGCTAAGCAGGGAATTAAACCAACTAGATCCCCAGTAAAAGCAGCACACAGTACACACATAAACACTTGTTAGGCACATATTTAACTCCTTGATCGCACTAGATGCTAACCCATTCCTGCCCAGTGTCGTTAGTACAGTGACAGTGCATATTATTAGCACTGATTACTGTAATAATGCCACTGGTGATGTCACTGGCAGTTATTTCCCCCCAACGCCACTGTCAGATTTCTCACCACACTTTCGCAGTCCCGTTATAAGTTGCTGATCGCCGCCAATAATAGTATTAAAGAAAATTAAATAAAAATTCCAGTATATATGACATAGTTTGTAGACACTATAACTTTCACGCAAACCAATCAATATACCCTTACTGGGATTTTTTTTTTTTTTTTTTTTATACCAGACGTGTAGCAGAATGTAGCAAAATGTATTAAAAAATTTGATTTTTTAAAAGTTTTTTATGGTATATGTTTTATAGCAGAAAGTAAAAAATATTGTTTGTTTTTTTCAAAATTGGTGAATAAATACCACCAAAAGAAAGCTCTATTTGTGTGAAAAAAAAAATTATAGAAATTTTGTTTGGGTACAGCGTTGCATGATTGTGCAATTGTCAGTTGAAGTAGTGCAGCTCCGAATAGCAAAAAATGGCCTGGTCATGAAGGGGGTAAAACCTTCCGGTGCGGAAGTGGATAAAGAAAGTATTAGTGAGGAGGGATGGGTCTTTAAATCTGCCACGATTTATTCCAAAAATGTGTTCTCTTTTAACGCAACCTAAAAATATATTGTACGTTAATATATTGTGCACATTGTAGCTGTAAGGGAATCGGATTTCAGCTCCAGTGTGTGCTATGTGGGGAGCAGAAGTTCTGCCTGTGTTCAGGCTGTGTACAATGCAGTGATAGAAGACAGAGCTCTGCCTAGTGCACTGCCAGCACTGTGCTCTCCTACCCCCCTTATGGTGCCCTCCTAACCCCTGTACTGCGCCCTCCTAACTCACTGTACTGCCCTTCTAACCCCCTGTACTGTGCCCTCCTAACTCCCCATACTGTGCCCTCCTAACCTTCTGTACTATGCCCTCCCAACTCCCTGTACTGTGCCCTCCTATCCCCCTGTACTGTTCCTTCCTAACTCCCTGTACTGTTCCTTCCTAACTCCCTGTACTGTTCCCTCTTAACCCCCTCAATCCTTCCT
>BLSH010167782.1:1327454-1341502 GCA_018402905.1 Glandirana rugosa | reverse complement strand
TTAACTGTCATTTTCTTTAACTTTTTTTTGCATTTAACTGTAAATATGAGATCTGAGGTTTTTTTGACCCCAGATCTCATATTTAAGTGTTCCTGGCATGCTTTTTTCTACTACAAGGAATGTTTATATTTCTTGTAATAGGAATAAAAGTGATCCAAAAATGTTTTTTTTAAAAAAAGAAAGGTGTAAAATGAAAACATAAAAAGTAAAATAAATAAGAAAAAAACAATTTAAAGTACTCCGTCCTTGCGAGCTCGCGCGCAGAAGTGAACGCATACGTAAGTCGCACCCGCATATGAAAACGGTGTTCAAACCACACATGTGAGGTATTGCCGCGATCGTTACAGCGAGAGCAATAATTTTAGCGCTAGATCTCCTCTGTAACTCAAAACTGGTAACCTGTAGAAATTTTTAAACGTCGCCAATGGAGATTTTTAGGTTGCTAAGTTTATCGCCATTCTGCGAGCAGGCGCAATTTCAAAGCATGACATGTTGGGTATCAATTTACTTGGCGTAACATTATCTTTCACAATATGGAAAAAAATTGTACTGCTGTCTTATTTTTTCACTCAAAAAGTGAATTTTTTCAACAAAAAAAAAAAAATGCGCTTGAAAGACCGCTGCGCAAATATGGTGCAACATAAAGTTTTGCAAGACCGCCATTTTATTCTCTAGGGTGTTAGAAAAAAAATAATAATATATATATATATATATATATATATATATATAAGGTTTGGGGGGGTTTAAGTAATTTTATAGCAAGAAAAACTGGCTTTATCTTGTAAGCACCAAGTCCAAAAAATAGGCCTGGTGTTGAAGTGGTTAAATAAGATCCACACTATATTAGCGTACAGAGAAAAGCCAGAGTGCTCAGAGTGAGTGCCACCCCTACGCCATTTGT
The DNA here is from genome assembly GCA_018402905.1 of Glandirana rugosa. Classification (NCBI taxonomy): domain Eukaryota; kingdom Metazoa; phylum Chordata; class Amphibia; order Anura; family Ranidae; genus Glandirana; species Glandirana rugosa. The sequence goes on along the minus strand of BLSH010167782.1, from coordinate 1,340,601 downwards.
CACCGTTTGCTAGGACACTGTTGGCCACACAGCTTCATTGTTTGCTAGGGCGCAGGTGGCCACTAACGTATTACCAATCAGTGATGTAGGGTTGAACATCATAGTATCAAGACGCTGGTGGCTAGGAAATCTGTCCACTGCAGTTCGCCATCAATCACAAGAAATTGTATGCTGTCCCATCTCTAATATTACTGATTGTATGTTCTGTGTAAACTGCTCTCCTGTTTGGCTTGTAAAGTACCTTTGTTTTTGTTGAATTGTTGCACTTATTCAATAAACGCAACATATAAAATAAAGTTTATGAATGAATTCCACAGAATATGTCTACAGGCATGTAAGACAGCAACAAAGGTCTTCCACTTCTTACATTTGAAAATTTTGTGAGTGTGCTCACTCTTGATTTCCACCTTTTTGTGTTATTTTAGGCCATACTGTCTTGCACTTCTTGTCCAGTAAAAGGGCAATAATGGTATTTTACTTGCATCATGATTTGGCATGTGTCTAATTCTCCTACATGCCCTCTGCATTATGATGCTAGCCATTTTCTCTAGGCAAAGATCAAATTTGAGATCTTCTGTAGCCAGAGGATACATAGAATTCCTCTCAGATTTAAATTAGAAAAAAATTGTCAGCTTGGCCAAGTCCCTTTCACTGATTTGCTAGCCATATAAAAGGGTTTAAAACTCTAAGATCCCTTTCACACTGGGGCAGTTTCCAGGCGTTTTAGCGCTAAAAATAGTGCCTGAAAACTGCATCCCCAGTGTGAAAGCCTGAGTGCTTTCACACTGGGGTGATGCGCTTGCAGGACGTTAGGAAAAGTCCTGTAAGCAGCATCTTTGGGGCGGTTTGCGAGCGGTGTATACCCGCCCGTCCATTGGATTGCATGGGCAATGCTTCAAAAGCGCCTGAAAAGCGATTAGTAAATGTCGCAACACAGCACTATTAACCCCTTCTCGGGGGTTAAAATGCACTCCACTGCCGTCCGAAAAGCGGTGCCAAAGTACCGCTATAACAGCGGTAAAGCAGCGCTTTACGGCTGACGCCCACACCGCCCCAGTGTGAAAGCAGCCTTATACAGCTATATTTTGGTGTGAATGCTGCATTGTACCAACTTCCAAATCTCGTTCGAAGTTTCACACACTTTCCTAAGCCAACTTTTAATATCATCTTCAGAGCAGGGAAATATTTTTAGGAAGAGACAGAATGATAAAATTGCTGCTAGCGTCACTTTATTACTCTGCCTTAATTTTACTAGTGTGAATCATTATTTACTATTAGTCAGGACAGAACATGTTTGCGGTATTTCAGAATTGATATAAGAGCACTTAATAAACATAGCCCTAAGAGGCTAAAAGGATAAAGGAAGAGTGCATGCTTTTGTGCTTATTGTAGATCAAAATCTGTTGTCAAACATTACGTTTTATAACAAACTTGTACCCAAAAACAAACCTGACAAAAGTAGGCATTGCTGAATTTGTGTTTAGTTTAGCAAGCATCCTTGTTAAATTATACACCCATGTAGCATCATACACTTCAGCTAAACTTTTATTGGAGCCTTTACAGTGTATCAAATGCCAAATGTATTTGGTTTTGGATAAAATGGGGAATGTCTAAATCCCTTGTAAGTTTTTATTTTTTGCCAACTGTGTTCTACTGGGCAAGCTTTTACTTCCTGTACCGAAGACAAAATGGGAAGCAATAGGAAATGTGTCCAAAATCAAGTAATTGCTCCTTTAGACAGCTGTCTAAGTTTGCCTATTAGATCTCCCATCTATTTCTAAACTACTGACAACTTAAAGGAGAGAGAAGTACAGCCAAAGCTTGTTTGGCTGTACTTCTGTGCATCACATGAGTGCAGTCTGTTCTGCGCCGTGACCCATTTTCAGCAGACAGCTCCACAGCCCAGTGCTCCAGTGAGGGTGAGGGGCGAGGGGGGTGCAGAGCAGAGAGCCAGTGACTGACCGTCACCAGCTCTACGCTCATGGAGCTGTGAAAACCGAGCAATTGAGCAAGCGGTTGTGTGTTTTTCTATCGGAACTAACAGTACCTTTTTCAGCTACAGTAGCTCTTCTTTTGGATCGGGTTACACAGGCCAACCTTTGATCCACACCTGCATTAATGAGTATTGGCCTGCCATGACCCTGTAACCTGGTTCATCAGTTTTCTTTCTTTTCTTGGACCAATTTTGTGTGTCCTGACCACTGCAGACAGGCCCAGACTGGGACAAAAAATAGGCGCTGGCATTTTAAACTGAGTAGCCCAATCCCCAGGTGTGGCGTTAGGGCGGAGATGGGGGGCTAGCGACGAGGATGGTTGGTGACGGGATATACATCCCGAGAGACATCCCAATCCAGCAAAGAGGCAGCCCCAGTCCATCAAAGAGACAGCCCCAGAGAAGCAAGCAGACAGACCAGCAAGGAGAAAGCCCCAGACCAGCAAGAAGACAACCCCAATCCACCCCCTTTCCCTGCCGCTGCAGAGCGGGACTTTGGCTGTAACACACTGGATCAGTTTAGGGTTTTCCCTGTGCTCACCTTCCTTCCTGTGCAGCCGTCATGGTGTTAGGAGAGAGGCCGCCATTGTCCCTTGAGTGCAGCAATATATCCAGCGACCGGCCCAGGAGGTGTGTCCTCTGCAGGCATTTCTTGTGCATCACAAGAGACATTTTTCCCACCTTCTTCTGAATCTCATAGTTTGCTGGCGCTGGCCCTGCTTTAGGCGGCCGCGGTCTGTGTTAGCCCTGTCCGGACCACGGTCGTGCTTACCTCCCTCTGTGCGGCCCAGTCATCAAGAGGCCGCTCTTGCTATTATATGCAGCCGGAGGCCGAGCTGATGCCCGGTGTGCCCTATGGCCAGTCCGGGCCTGACTGCAGACCAGAAATATCTCACAAGAACCAAAGTTTTTTTTTTTTCATTTATAGTTTTTTATTTCAATCTCCAGCAAGGCACATGGTACAGTCCACAGATGGTAGTCTTCATACAATATGGAATACATAATAGGCCTATCTTACAGTATAATAAGGCCAAAGAAGATCAGGTCCACATCACAAAACAGAGATGCCCCAGTGCATTGCAAAGCTACATAGCTACATAAGCTATGTAGCTACATAATAATAATAAAGGCCCCCATAAAGTTGAATTCCTATACCCGCACACCAAATTTGAGGGCTGGGAAGCTAGTGCTGAAGCCAAGAGAGCCCCATTTCAAAACATAAGGGCTCTTTCACACGTACGCGCCTGTCAGTTTTTCAGGCGGACCTGAACGAATGTACCTCTTTTGAGCGACGGATGTCAGCAGTGACATGTCTGCTGACACCGATCCGCTAAATACAGATGGATGGAAACCCTATTTTCCATCCGTCTGGCTGCTCGGATCGGATGAAAATGGACAGATGGTCCGTTTTCATCCGATCCTCCATAGAGGAGAGCAGAGCTCTGACAGGTCCGTCCCTGCACAGAGTGCAGAGACAGACCTGTCATCCGCCGGGTCAGTGGGATCCATCAAAACGGACTTCACACGTGTGAAAGAGCCGTAAGGGATAAGAGACAAGCCTTTGAAGATGCTCTAACCCAGTTGTCTAGCCATTACAATTTGGCCCTTGTCAAAGTCACTCAAATCCTTACACTTTCCCATTTTACTTTCCCATTTGATTCAATGTTAATCATTTTACCTGTCAGAGGTCATAATGTTATGGGGATCAGTATATATTTCTTTAGTTATATTCCCATGACTGCAAGGAACAGATTACAATGCTGTCCTATGACCTACAATCTACTATATATTGCTCAATGAGAAAACTGCTCCAGCACAGCTTTCCTGAAAACCACGAAATACAAACACCACAAACTTGGCATGTCTTCAGCTGCCAGTAATGTGTCCCATTTCAACAGCATTTTATTTCTGGACAGCTTGTTTGTGTTGCACAGCTCAATATAGCCCCAGTGTTAAATGCTGAGAGAGGATGGTAGCATCCGTTTAGCAAATTTGCCAAAAAGCATTTTCTGTAGGTTTCTACTTCTCCCGGATGAGGCACAAATGTTTATCCAGGTATTTTCTATAAAAAGCTACGGAAATGAAGCATATGATTTACTAAAACACAGAAACTCAGCATCATCTATATATGTGGCCCATGATTGTTTACTCTGTGTTAAGGAGCTACTTTAGGGATAAGTCAAATCATTCAGCAAACTGCTAATATTCAAGAAAGTTTGTCTCTGTGCTTAAAATTTCCAGGCGGAACTCCTCTTTAGACATCTATGATTTTTTATTATTTTTCTGTTTACATATATTACAGTGGTCCGCACCTATCTTGTACTGTCCCAATTATATTTAGTATGTGATATTGTACAGGAAAAAATAATCATGAATTATTATAGTACAGTTATAGTCATAAACCTTTTTAGGATAAACTTTTATATATGTACATGGTTTGAGTTTTGATTTGGTTCATTTTCCCTTTTTTTCAGCAAGGATCAGGGGATATTTCCTAATTTGCTTTTCTGATAAATTAATAGACACCAATCTTTTTCTATAATTAATTGGTATAGCCATCGTATCTATTTATAATAATCTCTAACAGCTGGTTCTGGTGTGGTATTGGTCTCAGGTTCCTGTGTTAAACAATGCGAGATTGAGAAAAATAGAATATATAGGAAAAACCTATATCATATATGGTGGACGACTTTGTAGCACACGAGACTAAAAATATGATAAAAAATGAAATTTATTACAAATGTTTAAAATGTCTACGCAGAATAAAATACAATGCATGAGTGCTTGTAACAAAGGAGCACCAACACAATAAATGACAGTCTATATAGGATGTAATACTAAATTTTAACAGGATGTGATACAGAGTACCAAATACTGTATATGTAGTAGTAGACGTGTTTCGGCCTCAGGCTTCCTCTGGACCTTGTCCTGATAGACTATGAGTAGAAAGTTTATATATTAAACACATGAAGTATACAACTGATTGGCTTTAAAATGTTACTAAACCCAGGACCCTGCTTTCATTATATCTGGTCACCAACAGTACACATAACATGGAAATGCAATTATTTCAGTAAATTTAAACTGATAACTATGTTTTCTCATAAGCAGTATATAGCAGTCTTATGACTTCTATAAGTGTCCGGTAAAAGCTTATAGGAGGAGTCTTCATTCTACTATGACTGTCTTATGAGGCTGCATGACTCCTGACCCTCAGCTTGGACAGTGCCGATTGACCCTGTGCAGATCACATGCATTCCCCCCTCAAAAAAAAAAAAAAAACTCTCTAGAAATACACTGTAAACTGAGCATGTGCAGTGTCCCCAAGGCTCTGTACTATCAGGATTGGGGACTGTGGAAGAAGGGGAGAATCAAAGAAGACAGGCTCAAACAGCATTTTTACACAAAGCAGAGGATTAACTCCTTACGTTTCACAGAGAGTGTAACAAGCATGCTTTACTGCATATACAGACTGATTTTACAGTTGTGGGTTTAGTAACGCTTTAAGAAAGCTGCCACACATTTGAAAGCTGACTCTTAGGACTGGTTTACACTACAATACACATCAACACACAGCACATACCATGAATATGTTGGTGTGCGTTGTGTAAATGTGTGCTGTTTTAGCACATTGCGACGCTTGCTTTGTTTGGTTCTTTTATTTTTAAGTTAGATCTATGTGATGCAGCAATGTGCTGTAATAAACGCATGCATGCATCATTTTATGGCAATGCACACCAATGCAGCACATTAGTGTGAACAAGCCCTATACAAATCAATGCTTCTTGCTTTGTCTTTTCATTGCTAAAATGTTGGGTTTAGTTCCACTTTTGTAGCATATTCCTTCAGCATTAATATTTGTGTTTTTTCCAGCTGTAACTAGATTTATCATCCTTCGGATACTACTGGCAGTTATTTACACAGTATACTAAATGTACATAAACCGTTAAAACTAGTAAAATTAAAATAGACAGAAGAGATCTTAAACATATTAATGAAAGGCATGTTAATAAATGGCTGGATCATGTCTGCATTGTTTATGCTTGGTCTTTCAAACGGAAATATCAATATAATCTTCATATAATCTTCAAATATTCAGTAAGTGTAAATGTTTATCTGCTAGACTATATAAATATTTCAGAGATAAAGCCCCAATTCAATTTAAAACAGATGGAATGTGGATGCACAAATCCATTCAAAGCAAACTGAAAAATTAACAAACAATAGTAATCAAAAAGATTTAGTCGTCTCAAATTTGTACAAAAATGGAGTGTAAAAAATGGTTGTTAAAGGATAAGTTCACCTTTGTGTACATGCTAACATGTTCCCAATGCTGCAGCCGCTGCTAGAACAACCCCCCCCCCCCCATGATAGCAGTACGGAGAGAAGTTCCCCATACTAGCTGTCACTTTTTGAAATCAGTGCGGCCATGCGGGGCTCCGCTCACACGTTCGCGTCATTCATGCACACAGCACTATGTATGAATGAACTGAAAGCCCCGACATTCTTTTTGGCTGTCAGTTTGTAGTTCTGAATGTACTACCATGGCACTGTGGGGCACTTCCTGTGGGATTCTTCCTGTCAGTGTATCTGCTTGCCCGTATGGGATGTATGGTGACACAGATACAATGACTGATAAATGAATCTGCAGGAGACCTGCATAGCACCGGGCTACAAATAATTAAATGCACATTTTTTTACCTGCAAAAAAAGGTGCATTTATCTTAATAAATCTTAAAAAAATGTTTTTTGTTTTTGGTTCTTACATTTTAAAAATAAATAATCTGTCTTCATAAATTTAAAAGAAAATGTATTCTGCTTCTTTGGTAAAAAACAAAACCCAAATTAGTGTATATTATTTAGTCTACAAACTATCGTATTGTATTTGAAAATTGATCAGTCCTGATGCACTGACTGCCTATCTCATTTCTTGAGGCCCTAAAATGCCAGGACTGTAATACCCCCCCAAATGACCCATTTTTGGAAAGTAGAGAGGCCAAGGTATTTAGTAAGCGGTATTTGTTTTTTTTTTTTTCTTTCGCAAAAGTTGTCATTTGTTATTTCTCACACAGAACATAGACATACTTATAGTTACACCCCAAAACACATTCTGCTATGCCTCCTAAGTATGGGGATACCACATGTGAGAGACTTTTTCTTACAACCTAGATGTATAGAAGGGCCCAAAATCCAAGGAGCACCTTTGGGCTTTCAAGGAGCATAAATCATGCATCTAATTTCCTGACCACCCATCATATTTTTGGAGGCCCTGGAGCACCCGGACAGAGAAACACCCAGAAAATCACCCCATTTTGGAAAGAAAACACCCCATTGTATTTTGAGATAAGCAACTTTTTGCAAAATGCAAAAAAGAAAATTACTTTATTTTCTAACAACGTTGTCAATTAATAGAATGTTTCTAACACACATCACAGGCATACTTTGATTTACACCTAAACACATATTCTGCTACTCCTCCCGAGCATGGGAATGCCACATGCAGAAGACATTTTCACAGAATGGCCACAAAGAGGGGCCTAAAATCATAGGAGCACCTTCAGGCTATACCAGAGGCATAATTTTCACATGTAATTTCTTGACTATCTATCACATTTTTGAAGGCTCTGGAGCACCAGAACAGTGGGAACACCCACAAAATGACCACATTTTGAAAATCAAACTTCCCACTGGTGTGGCGGTGATTAGGGACACTGAGTGGATGGTGGCAATTAGGGACGCAGACTGGTGTGGCAGTGAATAGGGATATTGACTGGCAGCACTGGTGTGGTGGCATTTTACTGCTATTGTGGTTATCAGAGACAATGGCGGAATGGCGCTTATATACAAATATATATATATATATATATATATATTGTGAGGGATTAGCTCTTGTGGGGATCACCTTTCCTGGGAAAAAGGCAGTTAAAACAGAAGTTTTCTTAAAATCTGGCTTGCAGCCAGGTTTATTGGGAAAAAGGTGCATTTCAAAATAAACAAAACAAAGTAAATCCTTGCCACCCAGGCTCTAACTGAACATTTCAGCATACCTCTCTAAGTGGTGCTCAACACGCTCAATGTCCCAGGGTCCCATTGCTCTATTCCTGGTCATTTAAACACCACCTGAGAGTGGACTCAAGAGTCACAAAATCCGGTCCGAAACCAAGCCTGCCAAGGTGGCTGGTAACACCTGGACATGATTCCACCTTAGCCCACTCAAAATGAACATATGCGGGGTGATAGATAGTGCCCGTCTACTACTACACCTCGCATAACGTGTATGTGTGTGTATATATAGCAGTGCAGAGTCACCATAGTGACATTATACTGCTGTGGGAGGTGATCAGATTTTTTGCTTATAACCGTGATGATCACTATATAAGCAATCTGGTTCTAAAGTGGAAAATTAAGTCTTGCTAGATCACCTTAGGCCGGCCTCTTTTGCAGGTATAGCTATGTAAAACATTAAAAATAAGTGTCTATCTTATTTAAAATCCAATAATGCACTGTCTCATCCTACTTTGCACATGCTCAGTTGCTCTCTATTCTCTACAAAACAGAGACACTAGAGGCTGATCAGCTGACAGCTTTAAGATTTACTGTTGCTGAAGGGGAAAGAAAGCAACAGGAATTACAAAGCAGGAGAGGTGACAGAACAAATTCTGCTGCCAGTGAGTCACACAAGTGTTAAACTTACACGAATAGTGTCTTCTCTTATAACCTGATATTCTCTCCTTTCTCCCTTGGTGGTCAGATCTGTGAACCTCAGCACTGTAAAGGTGGCCATACATGCATCAAAATGTGGCCGGTTCAGCAGGAAACGGCCACATTTTGATCAATGTATGAATAGGCTGGTTGTACAGAACTCAATCTACTGATTGAGTTCTGTACTACAACCAGCCCATTGGGTTTCTCCCAAATGATCAGTGCCGCTGGCTATAGCTGGCAACACTGATCAGTGTATTCTGATGGCTGGAAAGCTATTTACCTGAAAGTCTTTTTTATTAAGAAAAAAATGAATGCAATGTCCTTCCATGTTACAGTGTTTGGGGTGCATGCTAGACTTTTAGACAACTAATTGGCCGTGTGTGGGTAACCAGATAATCTGCTTTTGGACCTGTTGTTCCATCTTAGCGGTAAATCACCACCTGTTTTACACTCACCACTGGCTGGCTGGCAAAGAAATATTAAATTGTCATATTTACCTGACCAATAAGAAATTTTACTCCCAAATATAAATAAAATATAAGGCAAACTACTATTCATCCCCTTTAAGATTCCGATTTGCATGTCATTTCTTTTACATGGTAAAAGCAGAAATTCTTCTTTCTCCATATTCTTATGTAAGATGGGTGCATCCTTTGCAACATAATTGAAAGAGTATAGAGATACACAGTGAGTTCCTGTCGTCCGCATAAAAGTACATGCAGAGATATTGCGTGCCTGCTGAGTACAAACCGTGTTTCCTGAAATGAGATAAAAGCAGGCTTGTCCTCCTCTCTCCTGATTTGAAAGTATAAAATCCCCCAGATCAGCTGATGTGAATAAACGCATGAATTATATTTGCATTTGTTCTTCCACATGGTGATATTTCCAGCAAAAGCTGAAACTGTCACACAGTGTACTATAATCCCAGACACTTTCAACAGGAAATAAGAGATTTGTTGCCATAAAAATGACAACCATACATTTCTCAAAGGCTAGTAAAAATGGAAATACAGCAATGTTCTGTCTTCCTAAGAGAAAAATGGAGGCAGCTATAGTTGACTGTTCATTCTACAAATGCTGGTTATTGTGTGCCGACTGTCTTACTTCACTCAATCCTTTGAGTTACTAACCTAGAATAAGGCCTCGTGCACACAGGACATTTTGCAAACTCTCCTAGAATCCTTTCCTCCTGGCAGCAGCGTTTTGGCAGAAAAAAAAGTTTCTAAAGCTTTTACAAGCTTTTAGGTGCGTTTACGGGCACCAAGAGCTTGGGTGTTAATTCATTTCATTGGTCATATTAATAATTTATTCTGACCATTGCAATTAATTAATGTTCAAGCGCTAAACACACCTAGCGTTTAGAAATGTTTAGCAGCGGCAATTGTTTTTTCTGCCAAAACTCTGCTGCTCCTGGACGCATTAGCAGTGCTTTTTTCCTGCCTCTAAAAGCCCCTGCCCCTAAATGCTGCTAAAAGCCTATGTGTGCATGGACTGATAGGCTAACATGCAGGGGAGTTTAAACAACAACATAAAAAAAAATGCCTGAAGACCCTAGAAGCAGCTGCAAAGACGACCAGTTTGCATGAGGCCTAAGGAGGACAAAGTCTTCTGGCTTTACTTATGTCCTGATATACATACCTGATCGAAGTAAGTGATTCAAAGTATTAAAACCAGAGGTTCAACATTACAGCCAGGTAACTGGAACTTTGAGAAGAATGTCAGCAAAGGCGGTCATATATTTCGATTGAAATACTGTATGTAGTAGAGCTCGGTCTCACTCCCCTGGCCTCATTTCATTAATTTATTCTTCAATAATCGCCTCCAAAAGACTGCCCTATAATCTCCATGGGAAAATGAATTGGGGAAGCAACTGGACCAAGAGGATTTACAGATCATGACCCTGCCGCTTCCCAAAAATGTATTTGGAGAATGTTTATGGATGATACTATACACCGGCTAGGCTGGCCCGCTTTATCCCTGTGTATTTTCTACTGTTTCCGAGGTTGTTCGCAGGTAGGCACAATGGCACACATCTGGTGGTCTTGCCCGAACGTGTGCAGGCTATGGGTCAGGGTTTATGTTCTTCTTCACACTTTACTCCACACTGACCTCAAAAGACCCGTACAAAGCTCTTCTCTATAAACTGATTACTGAATTGCTTCCTCCGGGACAGCAACTAGCTCTGTACGTTTTTACTGCAATTTCTAAAGCTTGGAAACCCCCATACTCAGTTTTGAAGCTGTCAAAAATCGAATGAACGACATTATGGTTAATGAGCAACTGACAGCCATATTATCAGACACCCATAAAAAAATTCATTCAGGTCTGGCAACCCCGGATTTTCCTTGCCCAGCCTTTCCGATTTGATAACTCTTTTGTTGATTTTGTGGTCCTCTGCTGCGAACACCATGGGAATCCCCTTTCCTCTCTCCCTTTTTCTCTCTGCCTCTACTTTTCTGCCCCTCGTGCCTAAGAGTTCTGTTCACTCTACATGCCCATCTGGTCACCAGGCGTAGTCCTGATTTGGGTGGTTACGTTGTTTACATCTTTATTTTATTCTATTTTTATTCTTTCTTTTTAACTTAGTTTATAACACAAGGTCTGACAGTAGATGGTTTCTGTCTAGAATCACCCAGCCATATGGCTGAATGCTTCTGTAATGTCAATGTCATTATTATGGCGTGACCCCAGTATTGAATTGACTATTTACTCTATAATTTTACATTTTGTGAGATGGTGAGCCTAGAATGCATATGATTTCCTGGCATGTACACAATTATTACGCATTGTAACAACCTGTTTGTTGGTTTTGTTCATCTGACTGAATATTAATAAAACCTTTTGTAAAAGAAATACTGTAAGTAATGTGAATAGGCTGGGGACTTAGGCCTGAGGAAAAAAATAAAATACCAGTTTAGGCCGAACTGACCCTTCAAGTATTTGGTTTGCTACAGGGGAAACGACTAATATAGATTTATGTATTGACCTTCTGTTAGAGACACGTGGACCTTATTCTGCTTAAATACTTTCCCCTATATTATTAATATTTGTAAAACGTGAATATAGTTAAAGTGATTGTAAAACAACCCATACAGTTTAAAATAGGAATGAAAGCAAAAAAAAACATTATAAATACCTTTTTTATAAGTGATCACATTCCCTCGGTTCCAAGCTGCATACGAGCTGGGGGGAGGAGAAGCAACAGCCCACTGAGCTTCCCAGTGAATGGCTGTGCAACGGGGGAATGTCAGGACCAGTCTGATCATTGGAAGAGACTACACTGAGTTCCCAGCAATGCTAGAGAACTGACCACGGTGTGCTCTCTGGCTTACTGTGGTCAGTTTTTTTTAATCCAGAAAAAACTTTTATTAACCACTTGCCGACCGCAGTGTGACGGCGACAGAGTGGCTCACTATCGCAAACTGCCGTCATACAACGGCGGCTGCGATACTAGTGCTGTGAGCGCGCTCCTGCCACTGGAGGCGCGCTCACTGTGTCCAGGGGGGCCATGGAGCGGGTGCGGTGGACTCGATCGCCGCGGCAACCCGCGATGCCCCCCCCCCCCCGCAGTGAGATAACGGAGGTCCGTGTATGTAAACACGGATCTCCGTTCTCATAGAGGGGGAAGGGCTCTATATGGAAGCCGTGATCATCCCCTTTCCCCAGCCAGGCCAGCACACACACAGTTAGAACACGCCCAGGGAACACAGTTAACCCTTAGAGTGCCCCCTGCAGGATAACCCCTTCACTGCCAATGGCATTTACATAGTAATCAGTGTATTTGTATAGCACTGATCGCTGTATAAATGCCAATGGTCCCAAAAAAGTGTCAAAATGGTCCGACATGTCCGCTGCAATATCGCAGTACCACTAAAAATTGCAAATCGCCACCATTACTAGCAAAAAATGTATGCTCATCCTACTAGGAGTAGACTAGGCAAAAACAAACAAAAGCGTAGGTTGGCCCCTCCCAGGGGGCCATCCTCATCTCAGCATATAATCCCCCTGCTCTGCATAGCACATCAGTTCGTAACAAGCTGTACAAAACTAACGCAGAGGGGTGGGTGCTGCGTCTGTCAGTGAACTCAGAGAAAAGGATCTTTTTACCTAAAAAACATATTGAATGGCATTTTAGGAAAAGAGACTCAAGTGACTGTCTGCGTCGTGGGTGGGGAGACGCAATCAAAACATGTCGAACAATGCTTGACTACACGATACGTCTCGTCCCCCTAATATACGACTCTACTCCTACCGGGGGACCCTCCCCGGTTGGATGCGAAAACAAACAAAAACGGATCAGATGAGGATCATCCTACTCGTATGTAAAAAACGATCATTACCACCGCTAAACGTTAAAAATCACCATGACGCTATAACGTCGCCTGTACAGCCTGGTAAAACTGTGAAAAAACCCTGGTAACCGTAAATATGTCGCTAGTCACGATATGT
>BLSH010167782.1:1307654-1321659 GCA_018402905.1 Glandirana rugosa | reverse complement strand
GCGTCTGTCAGTGAACGGAAGAGAAAAATGTTTTTTAATATTTTTTTTAATTTATATTTTAGCAAAAAGAAATTTGGGTTTTTTTGCAAAATCGTCGCTCTTCTTTTGTTTATAAGAAATGACGCAGAGGCGATCAAATACCACCAAAAGAAAGCAAATTTCGCTTGGGTACAACGTCGCACGACCGCACGTTAAAGCGACGCAGTGCCGAATCGCAAAAAGTGCTCTGGTCCTAAAGTGTGAAATCCTTCCAGGGCTGAAGTGGTTAATGAATTGAGGCATGAAAATACAGACTGTGTCACATAGACAGCTTAAGTGACATTTGGATTCATAGCTTACAGATTATACATCCACAGGTCATAATACTTACATTTGTCAGCATACAACAGGTAATTGCGTAACATGTTGTTGTAGAACAAATGGAGTCTTCTATAGACAAGGGGAACAGCTGTAATGGGGGATGGTGGCAGGGTAAATGGGGCATTTGCACCCACTGAGTGTCTTATAGCTATATACCAGTTATCAGTAAACTTGTACCCCAGGCACGTCATCAGCCGTAGATGCCGAATGTAGCCATTTATCCCAAATCTTATAATACTTACGGAGACAGTTCCTGTGTTGGTATAAGGGTCTTTTATATGGGAGAGATTGGTTAACTGCTGCTTTCCATTCTTGGAAGGTCGGTGTCACAGCTCTGAGCCATCTCCTAACTATCATTAGCCTGGCAGTGTATAGCGTTTCTTGCATGAAAGTGTGGAGACATCTATTTTGTTCCTGCTCGGGCAGCAGACCAAGCAGGCACTGCTTTGGGCACAGAGTCAGCGGTGAGTCCATGACATTGTGTAGGAAGTCAACTATTTGCTTCCAGTATCCCTGGATGGCTGGGCAGGACCATAAAAGGTGGAAAAAGGAGCTGTCATCAGCAGCACATCTTGGGCAGTGTGGGTCCTGTTCAGGTCTGTATCTGGCTATGTGGGCTGGGGTGAGGTAAGATCTGTGCACAATGTATATTTGCGAAAGTCTGTCAGACAACTTGGGGGACACCAGCTTGCAGGAGGCTAGAACGTCCAACCACTCCTTGTCCTTCAACTCACCCACGTCCGCCTCCCACCCTGATTTGACTGTGGTCAGTTTTTAATAGGAAAGCAGAGAGACTGGCAGGAACACCAGGAATTTTACATAAAGGAAGCAATACAAAGAGAGCAGGACACTTCTAGATACAAGTACATGGTACAGCAGGCACATTTTAGGATTATGAAATGTTGGGAGTAACACGCACTTTATAAAATGGATGCACAAGCTTATCAAGCAAATAGGCACAAAAAGACCTATGAATGCTTGAAAAACAAAAATCCAGAATGCATGCCAAATTCACCAAAAGAATTAAAGCTAGCATATAAATGAACATAATGGGCAAAACAAAGAAACTGCTCTGGGTATAGAAATGTGAAACATCTCTTGTTTTAAGGGGCTGAAAGTTAAACAATAGGACTATTGGAAAAACGTATATCATTCCTACTGATCCCAATAATAGCAGGTGGGTCTAACAGCTAGCCTATAGAATGCATGATGCAAACGACACAGTGGATGTAAAAACTGCATCCGATAGGATCAGTTATGGAGAGGGAGACAACATTACAAACTATTTACTCTTGAGCTAGACTGTCTATTGCCAGTGATAGCAAGGCAGATAGATCTATATGCAAAGAAAGATTTGAGCACTGCTATTTTTCTTATAGTTGCCGAGGCCACAAGTTCAAACTCCAATTTAAGAAATTCTCTCTTCACAAGCACCATGTCTCAATGAGCTATACAAACGTATCCGGTTTCTCTCACAAATCTGTAAGAGACTGACACTACTGACACAATCAAATACTTTTTTTATAGCTATATACTTCTCACTAGGGAGGTATGAAGCAATCACATTTCTCTAAACAACCACATATGGATGCTTTAACAAGCAAGAAAGTGAGAAGAAAGTAGAGTTTATTGCTTACATATAACTTAATTTCCTGCCCCAGTGAAGCTCCCTAGCAATCCTATAGATACCTATGTAATTTCTAGGGCTTTTATAGGAAGAAACTAATTCATCTGCCAAAATGTTGAATTATGGGGATTTGGATTATGGGAGTAAAAGCCCAAATGTAACCTACACAAATATCTACTAAGATACCCTGCTAACAGGCAACATAAAACATTTTTTTGCCTTTTACTTGTATTTTATTTATTATAAGAACTCATTAATAACTGTAAGGAATTTAAACACCTACTGTGCCTTGAAAAAGTATTCATACCCCTTGAAATTTTCCACATTTTGTCATGTTACAACCAAAAACGTAAATTTATTTTATTGGGATTTTATGTGATAGACCAACACAAAGTGGCAGATAATTGTAAAGAAGGAAAATGATAAATGTTTTTTAAATTTTTTACAAATAAATATCTGAAAAGTTTGGTGTGCATTTGTATTAAGCTCCCCTTTAGCCCTGGTTTACACTGACAGCGGGAATGAAATCGTGCGAGTTCAGCTTGAATGCACACAATTTCATTCCCGCATGACAGTCCCGACCTCGGGGGCGATTTCACAGATATCTGTGTGGGTTGCTGCACAAATGCCTACGGAAATCGCACCCTGAAGTCGCCAAAAGTAGTACAGAAACGACTTTTGAGAATCAGTGTGGCGTGATTCGGACGGTGCAATTGCCACCGAATTGGCATGCGATTGGACGTGTCAAATCACATGCCAACTCGCACCAATGTGAACCTAGGCTTACTCTGATATCCCTAACTAAAATCTAGTGGAACCAACTGCCTTCAGAAGTAACCTAATTAGTAAATAGAGTCCACCTGTGTGTAATTTAATCTCAGTATAAATACAGCTGTTCTGTGAAGCCCTCAGAGGTTTGTTAGAGAACCTTCGGGAACAAACAGCATCATAAAAGCCAATTGAACACACCAGAGAAGTTAGGGATAACATTGTGGAGAAGTTTAAAGCAGGGTTAGGTTATAAAAAAAAATATCCCAAGCTTTGAACATCTCACTGAGTACTATTCAATCCATCATCCAAAAATGGAAACAGTATGGCACAACTGCAAACCTACCAAAACATGGCCGTCCACCTAAACTGACAGGCCAGGCATTAATCAGAGAAGCAGCCAAGAGGCCCATGGTAAATCTGGAGGAGCTGCAGGGATCCACAGCTCAGATGGGAGAATCTGTCCACAAGACAACAATTAGCCGTGCACTCCACAAATCTGGCCTTTGTGGAAGAGTGGCAAGAAGAAAGCTGTTGAAAGAAAGGCATAAGAAGTTCCATTTGCAGTTCGTGGGGGACACAGAAAACATGTGGAAGACGGTGCTCTGGTCAGATGAGACCAAAATTTAACTTTTTGGCCTAATACGAACACTGCACATCACCCTGAACACACTATCCCCACCATGAAACATGGTGGTGACCGCATCATGTTGTAGGGCTGCTTTTCTTCAGCAGGCACAGGAAAGCTGGTCAGAGTTGATGAGAGGATGGATGGAGTCAAATTTCAGGGCAGTCTTCGAAGAAAACCTGTTAGAGTCTGCAAAAGACTTGAGACTGGGGTGTAGGTTCATGTTCCAGCAGGACAACGACCCTAAACATACAGCCAGAGCTACAATGGAATGATTTAGATCAAAGCATATTCATGTGTTAGAATGGCCCAGTCCAGACCTAAATCCAATTGAGAATCTGAGGCAAGACTTGAAAATTGCTGTCCACAGATGCTCTTCATCCAATCTGACAGAGCTTGAGCTATTTTGCACAGAAGAATGGGCAAAATGTCACTCTAGATGTGCAGAGTTGGTAAAGACATACCCAAAAAGACTTTTTTACAAAGTATTGACTCAGGGGGGCTGAATACAAATGCATGCCACACTTTTCAGATATTTATTTGAAAAAAATTTTGAAAACCATATATAATTTTCCTTCCACTTCACAATTATGTGCCACTTTGGGTTGGTCTATCACATAAAATCCCAATAAAATACATTCAAGTTTTGGTTGTAACATGACAAAATGTGGAAAATGTCAAGGAGTTTGAATACTTTTTCAAGGCACTGTATAAAGGTATTAATACTTTGGGAACACGGAGATGGTAGGAATACTATTAGCTCATATTTGCATTTATGTAATGAGTGCTGCTGTGGAATGTCATGGTTCAGTGAGGGCCCTCTCTGTCACCAATGCGAACGCATAAACTAACCTGAGGCGCAAAGTCTAAGAGATGTTTTTTAGGTGACACAGAGCCTAGCACCACCAGGTTCTTGCTTCACAGAGGAGATCAAGAAACAGAGGTCTCGTCTTCCCCCTGCTCAGAATCCTAATAGCAGCCATGAATATCCAAGGCTCACGCAGGACACAGCTGAGTTCAGGACACGTGGGGATGATCAGTGGGGGGGCACGACAATTCTCAAGTTAAAGAAGTGATTGGGTAGCTACAGTGTGAATGGGTAGATGAAAAAAAAACCTTGTGACTTTTATTGCAGTTTGTTTAAATCCTGTTACCGACATGTCATATGCTGACATGAAAAAAAAAGGGTTAAAGCTCACCCGTTATACTAATCTTCACAGAACTGAATGGGCAAGGTGACAAGGTCTCTACATTTTATATGCCTAGCTATATACTGTATAGCATAATATCACTATGTGTGTCCCTTCCACCATTCATGCTGACAACCATTCATGTTGACAACTGCTTGTAGCTTTTCAACAACCAGTTTTTCATTACTCTGCACTTTCCAAGCAATAGCTAGAATGTATCTGCTTGTGTTAAAGCAACTCCTGCCTTCCTCAAAGTGGCAGTAAATCCATGATGCCTTCTCAGCTGCAGTCACATACAAAATTGCTAAAGCAATTAAAATGACTTATTTTATGATGCAATTGATTAAACACTGTTGTCTGCTATAGTACAGCTATTAAAGGAGAAACCTCTCCAGAGATTGTATTGTTTCCTGGCTGCCATTATGTAATAAATTTTGCTAAACTGAATTACGGTTGTGATCTATAATGCTGGTTACAAGCTCCCCTAGACTGCTGGAGTCATTACCTGGCCACAGCCAAGAAATGTCAGTAATTGTGTTGGTTTAGTAATATTGCTGCAATCAAGTACAGAAAAAAAATACAACACAATGTGAAATGCTTTGATGATACATAATGTTCCTGCTGTCCTTGTATGTGATGTTCTAAAGCTTTAATGATTTTAATTATTTTAAGCTTTAACTGTTTGCGGCTAACTGTCTACAACAAAAGGTGCATCATTGTGGATAAGGACCCGAAAAGGTGTTTGATAAGTAAGTAATTTGTTATGCCAAATAATTATGACATTTATCTGTTGATAATTTTGGAAAACATTCAATTTTTGGGCTGCCAGAACAGTGAAAATCTGACTTTTGAAGCCCCTGTGGCTACTGGAAAAAATTACAGTTGCTACAGCTTGTGAGAGACAACAGTATAAGCAGTTTTTTTTATCACAATTGCTCCCATTATTGCTCCCATTATAATCAGTACCTGTTACACAGGAGAGGACATTAAAAGTCACACAAAAAAAGTACGTAAAAGGGTAGATGTGTGATCTCCTAGAAAAGCTTTACAATTACAACCACTACAGTTCCAGTTTTGCTCTAGGTAAAAGTAAACCGCTTAACTTTACAAGAGATGCCGCAAGTTCAACATCACTTGACATTTATGACCTCCCTTGAGCCAATAACAAGTATCTCAACCTGGAGGTGCCTCCACATCTACAGATAGAAAAAGGTCCCATACATGGAGTAAATATTACTGATAACTAAACATTGTACAATTCTACAAAATTACTGGCAAATACAAAATATCATATGTTATTAGAATGCATTAGTGCCTTAGTATATCTTTTACATTATTTCCTGGTCATCCTATAAGAACTCCTTATTGCCGTTTTGGGCACATCCATCTTTCCTTGCACGCATAAACTTTAATGAGTAGAAACACTGCCTATCACTTCCTAGGCATCAAAGACTCAGGATTGTGTATCTTGCTTTATGTTGACTGTTCCTTTAGCTTCACTTACCCACCTCATTCAAAGTCCCAAAACCCCTCCTTTTATTGTACTTACCCGTGATGGAGACTTGCGTCTCATTTAAAGCCCCAAACTCTCTTTTTTACACATTAACAGGGATGGAGGTGGGTTATGAGGCCACTGGGCAGTCCATAATTATGCACTCGGATCTACAGGGCATGTTTGCCCCGAATGTTTTATCCCCCTTTGGGGGGATTCATTGATACACATCATGTCCATCTATTTCATATGTTTTTATAATTCTAAGAATCCAGCCTTCCCTCATGCGTGGTGGAATTTATGTGTTCCTGTGGGATCCGTGGCTGTCCTTTCTGTCAATCACCCGGGAGCTGCGAAACATGTGAGGGCACCCTCCCCCTCCCCTCTCATCTGCTTTGGCAGAAGCGGGGGATCGGGCGAGTTGCCCTCCGTGCGTCGGCACCACGCCTCCATGCGATGTCCACCAGGATGATGTAACGCTGATGTTTGCGTTTTCAATCTGGGCAAACAAGTGGTGGGCGACAGCTGCCGCTGCGCTGGATGACACTTGCTTTCTCTTTTTGTTTGCACCATGTGATGCTGGGAGGAGCCTGGGGGGCTGGCTGGGCGCATATAAGGTCCTCATTTTGTGCTAGCCTGTTCCTTGGCAGCACATTCACCTCACAGGGTATACTCAGTGAGTCACTTACATCACTTTACAGGGTAAGGGGTCTTTCCATTTGGTACATGGTTCCTGCTCTCAGTTATCTCACATTTAATTTAATTTAATTTTTGTCTTTCTGAAATCTTTTCCTCTTTTTTCACCATGGACATGGCTTCTCTTTTTCTCTGTGTTGTGTTTGATATAAAATATATTTTATATGAACAAATGATTTATCTATCAGACTAATTTTAACAGATCAGGTTTGTTTGAGGATGCTTCTCAAACGAATGCCTTGGTAGCACAGGCTGTCCTGAAAGAATGGGACAGTTGTCAGTTGATTGTTAAGGTAAATGAGTTTGTTACCATTGTTGTTTTACAGTTTGACAGTTGTCCCTATAGATACTGTAAACAATTATATATTTGTTATGGCAGAGTGCCATCTTGAGGTAGAATTTGGGAATACACAGGCATTGGGATATTTTTTTCGCTTACTCCGTTGTTAAGGTGCGCAAACCATTGTCACTACAAGCCTATATAAATGTTTCCAGAGATAAGCTCAGCTCAGCTCACTCATGATGCATTAACATCGAAGGACTCATCTGTAAAAGCCAAGAAAAGTGCCTGGTCTCCAGAAGAATCTTGTCAACGGAGATCACGAACACAGTAACCGAAGCTAAGTAACATTTAAGTGTATTTCTACTGTTACAGAGTATAGTTTGATTGTTTGCTAGGTTGTTTATTTGCTATAGAGATCTGTCAGTCTTGATTTGTATTCCTAATATTGTAATAGTTTTGTATGTACAGCATTTTTGTTCAGTAAAAGCTCATTAATACACTGCCAGGTCTGACCTTCCTTGCTTATACCGCAAAGTAACCTTGCTATCTAAACACAAGTGAAACAATTGGGGGCTTGTCCGGGATGTATTTTCAAACGATTGGGGGCTCGTCCGGGATCTGTGCTATAAGTTCAAATGAAGCAGACCTGTTTTTCCGTGGTGTGTTGTGTAGCTTTTGCTGGGTAAAAAATCCTGCATAAAATGTTTAGGAAAAGCAAGGCTGCAGAGGTTTCTGGTGACCAGAAGGAAGTGTGCAGATTACCTATCTGGGCAAGAGACCATGAGTGGGAGCCTCTTGCTAAAGAATTGGTAAAGTATGCTTCTCCCTTGAATAAGACTTGAGGTGTTAAAGTCTCAGATCATTTTGTAGTTTTTAGCCTTAAGGGGTTGGATTTAAGTAAAAAAGAGAAGAGGATAGTGCCCACAGTGGGTTGGTATTTCCTTCATGCTCTCTATACTGAACCACAGAGAAGGGAGAAGGCAGAGACAGAAATTAAGGTATTAAAAGACCAGATAGCAGTTGCTTCAGAGTGTGTTCGTACAACTGCTAGTTGGGCTGATGATTTGCAAGAAAGGTGTGCAGCCCTCATGACCAAATCACTTAATGCCTTAAGGAAAAGGAAAGGCCGTAAACCTGTTAGTAAAGCCAGGGTACATGCCATTGTCACATCCCAAAACTGGGGTTGTGAGGATGTGCTCTCCTCAAATGATAGTGAGGATGAGGAGATAGAGTTTGATATGTCAGATGATGATCTGCTAGTGGGAAAGAAAAGGTGTGCCAGACCTCTCATTACTAAGCATAGGAAAAAGAGAGGATATGGCAGATGGGGAGGTGCATTATCGCAACCCCAAAGATGTGGAATTTGAAGAAGTTTGGGAGTTTACACAAACTGAACTCCATGAACTGGCTAAACAATACAAACAAAGGTCTGGAGAACCCCTATTGAGTTGGCTCCTGCGTTTGTGGGATGAAGGGGAGGACAGTGTTGTTTTGTCAGGTAAGGAAGCAGTGGCTATGGGAGTGTTAACCCATGATCCACAATTGCGTCAGGCAATGCGAAAAGCTCGAGAGTTTAGTGTAAATTTTTCACTGCTAGACCTTGTGAGAGATGGAATAGTCCGAGTATACGCTAATCCTACCTACTCCTGGAGATCAATAGGAGAAGGTATTGCCAGGTTACGTGAGATGGCTTGTATAACCAGATTAAATACATTTCCAGAATGGATGGGTCCAGATATGGAACCCTTTACGTTTGCTCTGCGCTCTAAGCTGATGAAGTCTCCTTTATTGTCTTTGCTGGGAGGCCTGGGATTAAACAGCAAGATTCATGAAGCCACTACCCTACAAGCCGAAAAGAACAGAGAAGAAAGGGAATGGGGTAGAGAAGACAGGAGATGAAAAGAAAACCAGGCTAGTTATCTCTAGGAAACAAATGTGGGTGGACCTACTAAAGGCAGGAGTACCTAAAGATGAGATAGATGGGATTCCTACTGCAGAAATGCTGAAGAGGTGGAAACATTTAGTGAGGAAAACTGTCAGGGTTAGAAACACTACTCCTAGTGAGGATTACATCAGCCTAGATTTAGAGAAAACAGAACAGACCCCTCCTGTTAACCCCAAACCAATTCCCAAAACTGCACATTAACCCAAACCCAAATCCCTTTATCCTGGGGAGGAGTTAGAGAGGCTCAGAAAAGGGGATTGGGAGGTTTCTTATCCTTTATGAAGGGAAGGTGGGTCTCCTGTAATAGCAGTGAGGGCAGTAACAGCAGGAGACCAACGCCCATATGCACCTGTCACTGTATGGGGGGGGGGGAAGTCATCTTCTCCTACACATGTGATGGCTTTAGTTGATACTGGAGCTGAAGTTACACTTTTGCAAGGAAATCCTTCCCATCACAAAGGAGAATTGATTTATGTGGAAGGTTTGGGAGGGCAAACCACACCAGCAGTTAGGACACGGGTGAAATTGGCTATTGGCAAGGGACTAGGATTTTGGACAAATGTTTTGGTATCAGAGTTACCCGAAAATATTCTTGGGATGGATGTACTTCAAGATCAGTCTATTCAGACTGAACGGGGTACATTCACATTCGGGTATCCTGATAAAGCGTATCTGGTTAGAGCGGTGAAGGCTGTGGTCAGAGGTCATGCAAAATGGACCCGTCTACATTCCAGGGTTGAGCATCCTGCTGGCTCCAAGGACGATTGTAGGCACCTGTACCGCATCTAAGATACCTGGCCATCTGTCTCCTATCCGGGGTGGGTCCTGTAGCAGTACCCCGGCTTGGTGCCCCCCTTTTGGGGCGGCCCTAACGCGGTCAGTTGGTACTACAATCCTCCTATTGCCTTTGTGCTCTACAGATCTCCTTCTTCCCATATATTGGATATAAATCTTTCCTTGGGTCGAAGTATACCATTTTTATATATCTTATTGGCTCAGCCCCTGCTCCATTTCCATCATCCTGGAACTTTGACAGCCATTGCTTGTGCAACCGGCCTCGATCTGCCTTATACCCTGTTTTTTTGATCTACGAAATATCCCCTAATTGGGCTGATGTCTCCTGATCACTCTATTAAACACATGAAGTATCCTGTTCTGGATGATTGTGTTGTTTTTAAACTTTGACCACTTAACCCTGAGGAAGATATCTACTATTAAACATCGAAACGCGTTGGGTCCTTTTCTGCCCCCTTTGTGTGGCAGATCAGTGGTCTTCTTTTATCCTTGTTGTCATCGTATTTTGTCCAATCAAGGCATTGGGGACACCACCTTGTTTACCCTCATGCTATCAATTTATACATGTTCAATTTTGGCTTTATATTGCTATATGTCTTTGAATATTACTTTTTAATTGTATCAATAAATGTTGATTGTTTTATCGTTATATACTTCTTTCCTTCTTCATGAGTTGGTCTTCCCGTTTGAAAGTCCCATTCAGGGGGTTTTTTTCTTTGTCTTTCAGCATTAGGGATGGGGATAGATCAACTCTTATCACTTGATGTCTAGACAAATACTGCATTGCCCAAGAAATATATCTCTTACATTCCCCCACCAGAGAAGCCGGTTTATCTCAAGCAGTACAGGAGGCCACAAAGAAATTAAGGATACTATTCAAGAGCTGTTAAGAGTAGGGATCCTCAGACCTGCTGTAAGTCCTTTCTCATCTCCTGTGTTCCCAGTAAAGAAACCTGATGGACATATAGAATGACTGTGGATTGCAGAGGTCTAAACAAAGTGGCACCTCCACTGAAGTCAGCTGTACCGGATTTGATCTCAATTGCTGAAAAAATTGCTAAAGAGGCAGGAGAACATCATGCTGTGATAGACTTGGCTAATGCTTTCTTTTCGATTTTGATAGACCCAGAGTGTCAGGACCAGGCCGCCAGCACACTTTCACTGTCCTTCCACAAGGCTATCTTCATTCTTCAAAGATTTGTCATGGACTGATTGCCCGAGATTACGCTGAATTTGAAAGTCGCTATGTTTCACTACATTGATGACATCATGATCTCTGGAACAAAAGATGTAACTGCAGCACTGCACCTGCTGATACAGCACATGGAGAACAGAGGGTGGGCTATCAACAGAGACAAAGTCCAAGGACCTGCTACAGAGGTGAAGTCCCTAGGAATAATGTGGACTGGGCCGCAGAGGAAAATTCCAGAGACAGTTGTGCAAACTATTCTGTCGCCCCCTACTACCAAAAAGGAGGCACAGAAGTTCATCGGAGTTGTGGGCTTCTGGAGATCGTTCATCCCACATCTTGGACTGATACTAAGGCCTATATACAATGTCACATGGAAAAAGACTGAGTTCTCATGGGGTTCAGAGCAGGGGACCGCATTGCTTGCTGCTAAAGAAGCCATTTTGCAGCATCAGGGATTAGGACCCGTGAGACAAGGAGTACCCTTTCAGCTGAATGTAGTGGAGCAGGATGGTACCATATCTTGGAGTCTGTGGCAGCCAAATGAAAAGAAAGGACTGAGAGCAATACCCATTGGATTTTGGTCCAAACAACTGACAGGGGAGGGGCACAGATGAGATACAAGCCCCTAGAGAAGTATCTGTTTGGGGCCTACATAGCACTTCAACAAGTAGAGACAATAACAGGAAAGGACACAGTCACCATCCACACTGCATTGCCAATAGCAGGATGGGTGAGAGATAATGGACTGACCACTAGGGAAGCTGTAGCCCAGAACCAGACACTGATGAAATGGAAGTGGTACCTTCAAGAAAGAGGGGGCATTGCAGCTGGGGATGTCAGAGGCATTTCAAAACAGTTGGCAGGGCTTGTTACTTATACCAGCACCCAGCCAGAAGAAGAAATTCCTGTGCTGCAGTCATCCCCCATTCAAGAGGCTCCACCCTTTGAGTCTCTGTCAGAAGACATAAAGGAGTCAGCATGGTTCACTGATGGTTCAGCCATAGTCGCCTTGTCTGGGCGTAAATGGACAGCAGCAGCCTACAAACCAAGTACAGACACAGTCCTGCAGGAGACTGGAATTGGAGGGTCCAGTCAGTATGCAGAGTTGAAAGCTGTAGTGATGACTCTTCAGGAGGATCCTTCTTCCCATGTCCCTATCTACACTGACAGCTGGGCGGTTTTTAAAGGACTGACCACTTGGATGCCCACGTGGAAGTCGAATGATTGGAGGATTCATAGAAAGGTGGTGTGGGGAGGCAAGGAAGTCTGGGACTACATCTGGAAGGAAGCTTACTCCCGCAACATGAAAGTGGGGCATGTTGACGCACATGTGCCCTTGGTCCCAGACTTTGAGAACTATAAGTGTGGTAGATGAAATTGCCAAAGTGAAAGCAGTTGTGCCAATTGATCCTGTTTTGATAAACTTGGTCAACTGGGCCCACAAGCAATCTGGACATTTGGGGCAGAAAGCAACCTTTGACAACGTCCGTTAGACGAAACGTACGTTGGGGGGGGGGCGCGCTGACGTCCCCGCCTAGTCTTAAAGTGCCGGCCGGCTTTTTATTATACTCTGTGATTTTACTCTTTATACATTGTAAGTACATTACTTTTTTCTAATAAATATCTGGATGATACAGTATTACGCTATGTGGGGTCTCTTTATATCTTTACATATATGTGAGAGGAGACTGCAGGTATAGTGTCCATATACTGGAAGGCGCAGAAAGTGTAAACAGTATCTTCAATCCCTGAAGGGACCCTGGCAGGGTGAATAGCCGACTGTGCGATACCCTTCATCATCTGGTGAGCTGCTAATCAGAATTGGTGGTGGATAGCACTTATGCATATGTGATGTCACTTCGGGTGCCTCTCTCCTACTTTTTCCACACTGTGCGGCTACATTATAAAAACTAAAGGACTGTCCATTTTTTTTTAGTTTTTCATTCCTGTGAAGTGGTTTTACGGACACGCATAAAGCATATAGCGTTTCAATAGGACTTTGTGGACATTGATTCAGGCGCCTTGGTCCATGTGCTTATATGCTTATAACATACTGCATTTTTTGGTACACATGGTTATATTGCATCTTATTTATTACGTGTAAAACTATTTACAATATATTTTATTGTGTTGAGCGCAGCTCATATTTACCAACATATGAATGGGCACAGCAGAGAGGATTGCCTATATCCATGGACATTATAAAGACTGTAATAGGTAACTGTACAGTGTGTGGATAAGTGCAACAATGGCCATTGCAAAAGTACTCCACTGGGTCAATTAAGAGGGGAGAGAGACCTGCAGAGATCTGGCAGATTGACTTCATTGGTCCCCTGCCCCGGAGAAAGAATGGACTGAGATATTGTTGCACTGCAGTGGACACCTATTCAGGACTTTTGCTTGTTCATCCTTGCAAACATGCAGATCAAGCCGCAACACTTCAACTGCTCCAGAAACTTGTTGTTGCTTATGGTTGTCCCAAACGAGTCCAAAGTGATAACGGCTCACACTTCACCGGATCAACAGTACAGCAATGGGCAAAAGACTCTGGAGTGTACTGGTTGTGCCACATCCCATACCATCCACAGGCAGCTGGTTTGATTGAAAGATACAACGGGCTATTGAAGGACCAGATATGCAAGCTTACACCCACACATACACTAAGGGGGTGGGATCGGGTCCTCACACAGGCAGTCATGTTGTTAAATTCTAGGCCAATAGCCAAAGGCACATCATATGAGAGGATGGTAGGGGCTGAGGTGCAGACTTCACAGCTGGAATGCAGAGTTCAGCATTTACATAAGGTTACTGAAAGAACAGGGCTTAACAGGCACCATGTTACTGCTTCCCATGACATAGAAACCAAGAGTGATGTATCTGAAGCTGAAGCCTATCTAGGAATGAGAGGGAATCTGGCAGGAAGGTTTGAAGTTATATTTGCATCGGCAGATGAGCTTCAGAATAGTGGCTGGGACTCTGATTGGATAGTGGATACTTCTCAGCAAGAGTGGAAAGTGAGGCTGTATAAC
>BLSH010167782.1:1274023-1293176 GCA_018402905.1 Glandirana rugosa | reverse complement strand
ACACCCCCCCCCCCCCCCCCAAGAATGGGGTTTTGAGAAAAAAATGTCTAAAAACTCTGATCAACCTAAATGCAGTTAAAATCACATCCTGCCCTGTGTTCCACAGTGGCTCTCCTCACTTCTTGGAACACTGGACTTTATTTCCTCACGGACAACATGCTGTTTGCTGTCACAAGCAGCTCTTCCGGTGGGTGGCTTCCATCCAGTGTGGCATGGCCGCAGATAGGCTCTCTGATTTTATATTTCTGTGAGTTTGCATTTGCCTTTTTAATCGTAAAAAACCCATTGATGCTGCACTCAATTGGCACCCCCTTGTGTTCCTTTTTATGCCTATCAGTCAGAGGTTATACTGCATGACCCTAATCTATCTTAACTATTGTTTACTATTTATAAAGGATTATATGAATATGCAGGTATGGTCCTAAAATGTATAGACCAGTGGAAAGTTGATGCCCCGAGTCAGGGTGGAGGGGATTTAGAGGACAAGCAGACATGCCCCTTTAAACAACTGGTGTTAATCAACTAAAAGTTTCACGCACTTCAAAAGTACATACACAGTGAAGTGCCGGAGATGTTGTTCTGACCAGGCAGATTACAGTCACATTTTTTCTGCTATGCCGAATACAGGGATTTTAGATGCACACTGTTATTTTTATATTTTCTATCACTGTGATTCAGGCACACTCTGCCGTCACTACCTGCCATTTGGATTTTGTGAAGCCACTCACTCCAACCAGCACCATTAGAGCTCTTCTGAGCATCATGCTTTGCTACAATCTGAGAGTTATAGTCTAGAATTGCAAACAGTCTGAGCTTCACTCTCATTTTCCTTCTGGAAAAGAATGTTTAACAATGTTTTGCCACTTTACAAAGGGACCTATTTGAGTAGGGGCTGTCCGGCAAAGGTCTGTAGAATCTGGGCAACATGTTGGGATTTCCCACAAACTACTCAATATAATGCAGGGTTGGAAGCCTAGGTGATTCTAGTCTTGCCTGATTCTTGGAATGGTGGTATAATAGGGAGGTGTGGGGTCTGCGGGATTACAATTCATTAAGTAAAGGGCAGAGAGCAAAGGATATTATGGTGGCAATCTTTTTTTCCCTCTTTTCATTTGGATTTGGTGAATACTGTGAGACACTTTGGGTTCTACCTCATAACAAAGGTCTGCGTACATACATGTTTTGGTATGTTACAAAGCTTCCAGTCTATGGACTGTGTCTAAGATTATGTGCTGATCACTGTTAACACATTTTGTTTTTTTCAAATTTGTTAGTTTAGATATAGTAACTGGTGTGTGGACTGTACACCTATAAAGGCTTCAAAAAGGGATAAGAAAAAAAACAAAACGAGCTTTCAGTTATAAAAATCCTTACAAGGAAACAAAGTAACAACTTCTGGTGTTCCTGTAGCTTAACTTGGCTTCAAAATAGCAACTTCTATCCTGTGGAAGAATCCAGACACAACAAATCCCAGGACAGGAGAATCTACATTTCTACTCTTTCTTTCTGTTTTGATTAGGTATTTGATGGAAAAATGCCAAGTAAATGTCAGGTAAAGCCAGAGAGTGCAAATGAACAATTTGTCATGTGGGCGATGGGTGCCCACAGCAGGGAATCCTTTTTAGAAACCCAGATATCTACATGGCAACTGTCACTGCAGCTGAAATATCCTCAAGTCTCAATCTTTTTTAACTGGTGTAATAAAACTTGCTGAAAATAAATGCAATAATAGAATATTTTTTCCTTCTACTCCTCTGTGTTGTATTATTAAAAAAGCCTATTTACTTCAGGAAAAAGTGACTCTTTAAAGCAAATCTGTGGGCAGAAAAAGTGTAGCAAGATAATATTTATCACTGTAGAGAAGGTACCTGTAGGTCTGATTTAAACTCTTGTATAGTGGTAAAGAACCACTAAAGTTTGAGGTGATCTGTTAGGCTCCATGTACACGGGGCGCTGTTTACACCTCCCCTGAACGTTTTATCTTGACAGCTAGAAACCGGCGTCTAAAACATTTGTTTTGCCGCGTTCGCGTCTAGGAGTGTTTTTGAAAAAAAAATGTATTTTTTTAAAAATGCAAATGCCTGTAAATGAAACCTTCCTAGACGTGAGTTACCGCGCTTAGGCACGTTTATAAGCTGTTTGGCATATCAAATGCCTCTGAAGTGGCATCTGAACCCATATTTTGCATTCCAAAAAAAGGCTCTAAACTCAACTGCCTGGAAACGACCTTAAACGACCCTGTGCAAATGTACTGATAAGATAACAGAGGAGAGTTCAGGGGAGGCTGAAAAAAATGCCCAAATGCCTCTAAACGTTACCAGCAGCAGTGTACATGAGGCCTTATGCAAAAAGCGTCCATGGTTACAAGTTGTGGCTCACCGATCCACCCCCTTACCTAGCCCCTTCAGTTGCTATACAGGTTAATATAGCCAGCCATTAGTAAGGTGCTTGAGCCATGAGAAGACAGTTTACACTTTAGGTTCTCCTAAAAAAGGATAGGCAGCAACAGCACAGCCTAATGCTACTGGGAAGTAACTGAAAAAATGTGTAAAAATAAATCACACTATACTTTTTTCTGAAACGTGGATCAAATGATGTTGAAGAGCACCTCCAAAATGTAAAAAAAAAAGAAAAAAAAAATTTGATCTAGGAAACGGTTACAAGCGATCAACAAATCCTGCTTGTGATGTCACTGCAGTTTTGTTAATTACTTGTTCCCTGGAGCCCTTACAGCTAATATATCATGTAAGCATGTACTGTATAAGTAACTACCCAGAATCTATGTGCTAATCAATGAACAGAAGTTTTAACAAGATGGATAACCAGATAGGATTTTGGAGTTGCTTTCAGAGGCAAAATCACGGGCAGATTGAAAATGGCTTAGAGCAGCAACACACAATCCACTTTAGCAGCTGAAGCAATATGATTGCAAAATCTAGCAGTTTGTCAAGTGATTCCCATCTGCTATCATTACATAGGACTTTTTATTGGTAGGCTTTCATTCTTCAGCTTTAGCCTGGGTTCACACTGTCGGACATTAAAACGGTCCGACTTTGATCCTACTTTGCTGTGCAATTTACGGTCCTACAGCAGTCCAATTTCTGTGAGCAGGAATCCGACTTTGATCTAGACAATACGAGGCAAATTGTGCTCTGAGGATCTTGAAGGGTAACCCCCGTCAAATTAAAAAAAAAACGGCATGGGGCCCCCCTCCAAGAGCATACCAGGCCCTTCGGCCTGGTATGGGTTTTAAGGGGAACCCCAACGCCAAAAAAATGGCATAGGGTCCCCCCAAAATCCTCTGGTATGGATTTTTAGGGGAACCTCCACCCCAAAAAAAAAGGCATAGGGTCCCCCCCAAAATCCATACCAGACCCTTATCCGAACATGCAGCCTGGCAGGCCAAGAAAGGGGGTGGGGATGAGCGAGTACCCCCCCTCCTGGACCATACCAGGCAGCATGCCCTCAACATGGGGAGTATGGTGCTTTGGGGCGGGGGGGGGATCTGCGCCCCCCACCCCAAAGCACTTTGTCCCCATGTTGATGAGGACAAGGGCCCCTTCCCGACAACCCATGCCGGTGGTTGTTGGGGTCTGCGGGCAGGGGGCTTATCGGAATCTGGAAGCCCCCTTTAACAAGAGGGCCCCCACCCTATGTGAAAGGGTATGGGGTATATTATACCTATTCACCTAAAAGGAAAAAAAAAAAACACACTACCCAGGTTTTTAACGTATTTTATTGAACCAGCTCCGGCGTCTTCTCCCTTCTCCGGTGTCTTCTTTCTTCTGCTCTTTTGCGGGGTCTTCTTTCTTCTGAGGGGACTTGGGTCTTTTTTCTTCTGCCGGTTCTTTTCCCTCTCCGCAGTGTCTTCTGCTCTTTTGCCGGTCTTCTCCGCTGTCCTCTTCTTCCTATGTTGACACACGATCTCCCGCACAAATGGTGTCTCCGCGCTGTGCGTTGACTTATATCGACATGGGGCGAGGCCACCTGCTGATGTCATCAGGAGGCCCTGCTCCCTTATGATGTCACAGCCCCTGTACACTGCAGCACAACCCTTTCACTAACTGACCGCTGTGACCGCTCGCCCTGCCACCGGCTGAGGAATTCTCCTCCCTTCTCCCCTTGGTTTCCAGTGCTCCTCCCCAAGTGCAGGACTGGGGACCCCTCCACCTAAGGGGCACCATTACCATCTAGTGCTCCTTTATCATCCTGGTATGGATTGGTTCATTGCTGGATTAGAGGAGTCAGTTGCTGGTTTTTGTAAGTAAACGTTAATAAATCTTTTAAACATTCCCATTGGAATCCTGTTTCTACTTCAGGTTGTTTGCCCCATTATGTACTTTATACCATTAAGGTTTGGGCACCTCCTGCCAGCACCAATGTGCACATGCACTGAAGTGCCTCTATGTTGATTCTGGTACACTCTTTTCTTCGATTGGAGGAAAGGCACACACCCCCTCCCCGCACATGCAGAGCTTACCTCTGAATAGTTAAGCAGTGTGCTAATCTATTTATAGCAACCACCCCCGACACACACTTCTATCTACCTTGTCAAAACTTATCAGGCTGATAACAGAGGAACAGAGAGGACAAAGCTACGGGACATAGTGCTTTGAAGAGAGATAAAAAAAACACTGCAGATAGATGTGCCCAGCTCAAATTTCATGAATCGGGTTTACATCCTCTTTAAGAGAAACAAACAGTAAAACATCATCACTGTCACAATCACTAAGCTGGAAACATAGTGTATACATTAAATTGAGAAATACAGCTTTCTTTATATACATATAGAGTAGAAATAAAAAATTATAAACAAACTAGTTGTTGTCCTCTTCTTTTTTTTTTTGCTGCTGCTGTAAAATGCCTTCCTTTTCTAGGGTGGCTACATTTGTTTTCTACAGTCCCACTGTATGTAGTAACCTCGCTCCTGACCTGAACTAGGGTCTATGAACTGTGGACTAAGGGATTCAGGAGCTCACAGAGGTTGTTAGAAGATAGCAGAAAAACAAAGAAGGAAACAATTAAGTTGTCAATGTGTATAAATTATTTTTGAAAATAAGGATAACGTTTAGTGTCACTTTAAGCATGAATTCAAGAGATAGTGGTAGAGGGTTGCTGGATACAAATTTTCACAGGTTATCAAAATGTTAACAAAGTCATTGCTTGAGCCCGGTTGGCCTGTATTTGGCAAGTCACCACAAAGAGTGGGATCCCCCAAGAAAGGAAATTCATCCAATCCAAGTATAATAGGTCAATGAGAATGCCAAATGAAAAATCCAGAAGTCCAAAGACTTTACTGTTCAACTGGTTACAACAAAGTAGGTCAAAGCTCCAACGCACTTCAGGGGCCACACAATCCCCCTTCATCAGTGCTAGGGAAAATTAATGAATGTTAAGTTGACTCAAAAGTACTCCTAAGCAGGCTGATCTGAAGGCAGAGGATGTTAATAGTCAGTGCTGGTGTTCACAGTAAAAGTAGCAAGGAAGCAAAAAGGAGGGGTAGAGAGCTGGAAGCACAGACTGAGGAGGAGGAGTCTGTGTGTGCTGCTGCCACAAGGGATGACAAAGTGAGGACAAGAAAATGGGTCCCATTTTGTTCCTTTATTTTGCTCATTAAAGCAAAGTCGCCCCCCTAGAGAAAAAAATTAAAATTCAGCAGCTACACACACTGTACCTGCTGACTTTTAATATTAGGACAATTACCTGTCCTGGATTCCAGTGATGTCGGCACCCCAGCCGATATTTCCATACTGCGCTTTCTGAATGGCCCGGTGGCGGGGGAAGGAGAAGGGGGGTCGTACTTCCGAGTGATCTCGCCATGGCGAGATCTCTTGAAAGTGGGGACAGGTACCTGTCAAAAACAGGTACCCGCTCCCCCTGAAAAGTGCCAAATGTGGCATCGGAGGGGGGAGGGGGGTGGGGAGGTAGATGGGTGGAGCTTCCGCTTTTTGGGAGAACTCCGCTTTAAAGAGTTTGACATACATGTTATTTGTAAGAAACATAGTAAATGCAGGCATAGTGGAGCTCATTTGATGAGAATGCCATTTAGCTGTATTAACCCCCACCACAAATCTATTTGAGGTGGGGAAAAATATTGAATCATGATAAACTAAGGCTTGCAGTAGTTTCAGAATTGTTTTACATTTAGAAATAACTATTGCAAAACTTTGAAAAATCTTATAAAGTAAATTTGTTTTTGTGATAACATTATTGTGAGATCAGTTCAGCAAACAAATACTGGGGCTCCTCTGCATTTACAAACTGGAGGACATTGGTCAGAAATACAAGCAGATGGAGGTTGCCCTTGCTTGTCACTTTATTTTTAAAGGGTTAGTTCACCTTTTCCGAAAAAATAAAAAGGTGAGTAACATTTTACACAACCCCTATCCCCCCGGTCAAAGTTGTATTTATCTCCATTGGGTGGTGAGCTCTCAGTGCCCACACAGCTAGTGCAGTGGTCTAGAGATTCGAAATGCCTGCTGTTTTCCTTTCCGATCAGAGGGATTCTAATAGGCCAGCACACAGGGAATCGCTCTGGTCTGTCCTGAAAGTGCTGCAGAAAGAAAATGAAGAACAGCAGGGATTTCAAATCCTGGACCAATGCACCAGCTGTCTGGGTACCGACAGATCATCATCCACGGACAAAAGTACAGCAGGGACCGGGGGTATGGTCACGGAGGGTACACAGTGATTTTTGTTCACCATTTTATTTTTTCTAAAAAGGTAACCTTACACCCTAAATAAAGCCTGTACATGTGATGGCTTACACCTGCCAATGCCCTGTACTATAGGCAATTAGGAGCTGCAGGACACAGGACAGTGATCAGGGGACTAATAAAAAACAGTCACTGCTGTTCCTTTTCCTTGTGCAGGAAAATGGCCTTGTGTCTGAGGCTGCCCCCCTACTATAGTTTCCGGCAGGAAACTTGCAGGATTGGGGGGAAGAAGAAGCAGCACAAGAAGCCAATCAGTTGTGTTACACTGCAGAGCGTATGCTGATAGAAAGAAAACAGAACAAGAGAAAGGTGAGCTCATCAGACTGCCGCTGCTCTTATCATTTTCCAGTGACAGGGTAGGAGTGGAGAGGAGACCTGTGTTACTAAACCGAAGAAGATAAAAATGCCAGACAGTGTAGATTGGCAGGGCTGTGTAAATATCAGCACTGGATGAACAGAAAAACGAATCCTTTAGAAGGTAAAGCAGTTCCCACTAGAGCTGCACAATTAATCGTATTAAGATCGCAATCTCGATCTACCCTCCCCTGCGATCTCCATCGGGCATTACCACGATTTTCAGTGCAGTTAAAGGGGTCTGACTTGGGGGGCGAATCAGCGCGATTTGACAGTAATAAAAGTGCCTGAAGTCTTTTGAAGTAAGAGCGGCTTGAGTCTCAGGGGAGGCAGCCAAGTCTGGGCAGACAGCCAACTTCTGAGTCATCATTGATAAGAGTTACAAAGTAATTTTACTTCAAAGACATTGAACTCTGAGTGAACTCCCCTTCTATAGTTGTTTGGTTTAACCATTTGAAGACTAAATCTTTCCTCACACTTGCTGTTTACAAATAAAAATCCATTATTTTGTGCTAGAAAATGACTTAGAACCCCCAAACATTATATATTTTTTTTTAGCAGAGACCCTAGAGAATAAGATGGCGGTTGTTGCAATATTTTATGTCACACGCTGTTTGCGCAGCAGACTTTTAAACGCATTTTTTTTGGAAAAATTACCCCTTTCAAAAACCTAAAAAGTGCTGTTAGCCCATTTTTTTTGTATATTTAATATATTACGCCACGAGAATCGTGAGAGAATCGTGATCTTTATTCTAAGCAATAAAATCGTGATTCTCATTTTGGCCAGAATCGTACAGCTCTAGTTCCCACATATGCATTTCATCAGTTATTTAGAAGTTTGCCAAAGTCTTGGTCACAGCATGTGCATATATAACAGAGGTAATTACAATACAGTTTGTGATACACATTCACTACAAACTGCAAACACCATGCAAGTTTGGAGTTACTAATGCATTTCACTACAATGTATTTTTTTTTCTTTTCTATATATTGATTGAAAAACAATATTCAGATAGACATAACTAATTTTGCAGTATCTGGGAAATGGTCATTGTACACAGAGCACAGGAAAGGAAGCTATTTTTACGCTGGAAAAATTCTATTTATGACGATTTCAGTTCCGCGTGAGAATAAGTGTGCTGTCACATAAGTGTTTGACATGCCACTGTTGGTGCTGGCGTGACTCAACTCGCTGCTCTACACCCTGTCCCATGGAAGAGCAGAGATGCTATCACGAAGGACCAGATGGAGCTTTGAATTGATGAAAGTACTGGTATTTTTGGAACTCAGCCTTATTTCTCTTAGAACTGTAGGATCATGGCTTGCTTCAAAAAGACAACCCTGTAGTGATTGGTATGAAACGTCACTAAGACAATTCATGGATCGTAATCTGCAGCTGTTAACACTCACTACTTTACATTGTAGCAAACTGTAATTTCCTCAGTGTTGTCACATGAAAAGATATAATAAAATATTTACAAAAATGTGATCGGGGTGTACTCACTTTTGTGAGATACTGTATGTAAAACTTTTGTAGGGAGATTTGTTCCATCTCTGTGTATCATCTGAGTCTGTTCACTTCACTGGGTATATGTAAGTGTTTACATCCACTTCTACAAGTACTTTATGATTGCAAATAACATGTTTTAATAATGAGGCAAAAGATATGTCCTGTGAAGTCGTACATCAATGCAGACCCGTTGGTATTGGGAGTGAATGGCAGTCTCAGCCTGGGCTCCTGCCAGGCCATGCCCTTAACATGTTTCACTCCACCCCTCTGAGTTTAATCATGGGAATCCTCATAAATAAGCTCCAAAGGGTTGAGCAAAATGTATTGGGGGCGTGGCCCAACGGGAGGTCAGGCTGATACTGCCATTCACTGCAATACCAGCGGGTCTGCATTGATGTGCAGCTTCACAGGACATATTTCTTTCCTCAAAGTTGATTGGAGCTGAGACAAGCTCCTTCCCTGGCCGGTACTCGCGGTGAACACAGAATTGTTTTTCCCTTGTAGCCTGAACAGCACACATTTTTCCATTACCAGTTCATATATGTTTAAATAACTTAGTATTTAGTATTACTTTTTACTTCGTATTTCTGAACACACTACTATCATATCCAACGGAAAAAAAAAATGTGCTGCATACCTTTTTTCAATGCCTAATATGACCACACAACCCTCATCGCCATAGCAGAGGTAGAAAGTGTCTGTACATTGACCATGCCAGCACTGATCTGATAGAGCACCCACCGCTCCAGGACAATCCAGACTGAGACACTGGATCAGTTGTGTGTATTCCAATACAGGTGCAGGCTAATGAGTGCACATAGACGGCTGAAAAGAATGAGGCTGGACGTCCGCACACTGAATACAATCTTGTAATTTTATTGATACCAAAAGGTGCAGATACAGATAGGCGAACCACAAGTCCCAGCTTACATGTTTCGCACCTTGGGCTGGGGCTATGATTAAGCCTCATTCTTTTCAGCCAGCACTGATCTGCTTCTGTGCTTGGCGTCATCAGACTGCATTAAGACAGTAAGGGGACTAGCCGGATCACTGGGTATTTCTCCATGAAAGGAAAAATAAGAACAGAAAAATTTTAATTTACCAAAGCATACATAAAAACAAAAACACCTGTTGAAGAATCAATATAGGTAAAACTTTTCTTTTTCTTTTTTCATTTTGGATAGAGTAAGAGAGGGTTATAACTGTGACGAACGCGGGTATCAGATCACTGCCCTCCTCACTAATTGGTGACAGAGGACCCCCCAATCTCACACTGCACTTGTCACTAACGTAACAATACCACTCTCAGCTGCTTCCAGCACAAAGATTTTCCAGCTTGCAGGACCACCGTCTAAGTGCCAGCAGCCTGAGAGCGATTGTTACCGGACTAATTCAAACGATTAACCCTTTCACTGCCACCACTTTTGGATGACGAACAGAAGACCCGAAATCTTAGCAATACCACTTATGATTTTAGAATAATCACCTGTAACACAAGCTGTCACCACAGACAGGAATATTCAGGTGATATATCCAAGCCAGTAGCACTCTTCAAAGGAACAGGTTCGTTATAGCTTGCATTAAGAGCTATAGGGACAAGATTAACACTTTTCAGAATAAGGTTTAATAATGAAAAGGTCAAAATTGGTGCAGATAAAATATTTACAGAACAATGGTCTTACAAAGCAATAAAGACATAATATACCGCAGCAAAGAGATAAGGCAGAATTGAAGGGGAGAAAGATACTTGCAGTTAAATGTGCGTGATTGATCAGAGATTGGTCAATGAGTCCACAGATTCTCAGATGGTTGTTCTTTGATGGTAAGGTGAGAACTGAAAACTGTCCAGTCTATTCCCTTTTTCTCTGTAAGCAAAAAGGTGGGGCCATATGCCCCTGACCACTCACAAGGGTAAGGAGGGCCCGTGGGCTGTCTGCTGCGGACAATGCATCATGACCCTCCCGTACATACAGTTTTTAATATCAATGTTCATATCTTCCCACATGTACAAGGTGCATTCCTGAAACTGAGAAATTATGGCTCAGCATTGAATTCCATGTCCAGGGACACCAAGCATGGCATACTTGGGATGCACGTGTCATCCAGGAGGCATCTGACAGTGATCTTCCCCCTGGCACATCTGAATCTGGTTTGAACTCTATTCGTTCATTATGAATTTCCGCATTCAAATATGTACTTTTTATTAAGATGTCACGTTCCTATCTGGGGTTATGAAACATGGGTAAATTCTAGGCTTTAAATTGATTAAGGGTCTCTAGGAAGGTCACAGCTACCTGTTTGTTTTACGACCCTTCATTATCTCCAGGCATCCTGTGCTATCTCTTAATAAAACTGATTTATTTGTTTATGATCAGGCCTGGCAAACAGTCAGACCTTATGGGACCTTGCCAGGTGACCCAGGAATTCCTTACCTGACAGGAGGGAGAGAAGAGGAGTGGGGTCATTGCAGGGTGGCAGTCTCCTTAAAGCTGAAACCGTCATGGCGTACGTTTGACAAAATGGTTGCAAGTTTTGTGTGTCCCACATGTGATATCACTACAATAACCCCTGTCAGTTTTTTTTTTATTTTTTGCCATCTGTGTCCTATTGAAGATTTGATTTCACTTCCTATCCAATAGCTCAACAGGAAGTGAGAAGAAATCCTTGCAAATTAAGGGAATCTCTTGGGCCCCAGGTCACCAGAACTAGGTGTTCCGATTGGAAGATTTACCCTCTATTACTGTTCAATGGGACCATCCAAAATTTGTGATTTTCTTTTATTTTCACTTTCAATGGTAACAGTAAAACAGGACAAAGAGGATGAAGTAGCAATAAAACCCTGATAGGTATTCTGACCCATCTCCACTCTATCCAAAACTACAAAAAATGTTTTGACTTTAGTTATACTTTAACCTACTGCTGCCTACGTTATATAAATGAGTTTCGGCAAAGAGGTGGGTTTCAATGTGTCACTGGTTGGCAGATTTTTCTCTGCCAAGAGCACACTCACTGCACAGAGGAATCCTAGAGACTCACGATCATGTGACCACTGCGACTGCCAATCACAGTAGTCAAAAACTGCAGATCCTTCCCGCTCCCCAGAGATACAGACACCAGGGCTGAGTGGGAAGGGGATAACTTTGGAGCAACACACACATTTAGGTGCAAAAGTCCCATCATAGCAAGTAACAGACGTTGTCTGTTATTTACCTTACCTTCCCACCCCAGTCCACTGCGATCCAATAACTGCTCCAATTTCAACTTTCTGAAAGTCAAAACTTACAGAGTGTTAAGCATGCTCCCTCTGTGCCCACACAACAGTGTTTGGGCCCCAGATTGGTCTCTCAACCACAGATTACTGCCGGAAGCAGAGAAAGTGTAATGCGTTCCCCATCCCTCCCAAAGTAGCAGTATTGCTCAGAGCTCTGGAGGAAGATCATCTGGTGGGGGAGAAGGCCAATTATAGTTTCTTCTATACAGTGAACCTGTTACTTTGCCCGGTATGAGCTATATATGTGAATGTTAAAAGGATGAATGTGATTTTAAAAAACATTGCCTTTCAATAAATCAAGGGATACCAAGCAATTTATGCAAATATTTTTTCTCACCTTTTTTTTTTTACATGGACTTTAAGAGCTGTTATTATTGGCAATTGCTAGATTGTTTACCATTATCCTGTCTATGCTTGGTCTATAGGTCTATGTAAGGATTTAGAAAAAGGTGGCTTAAATCTCAACCCTCTCAGATCTGGAAGGACAGTTCAGTGATCGCCTTCAAATCCTGTGGTCTTCCCATACCACCACTACTTTAACTGGTGTAGGTAAATTTAGTTACATGTGAGATACAGGAAAATGGAAATAGTGGGGTAGGTTACCACAAACTGTTGTAACCCAGGTAAATACCTTCTATCTCCAACACCAGCTATATTCCCTTAAACTAATTGTTTAATAGTCACCTTAAAAGCTGAATGTGTCAAAGTGTAACATTTCCTGTGTTAGTCTATCTTATATCCTATACTAGTGATGGTGAACCTTGGCACCCCAGATATCTTGGAACATTTCCCATGATGCTCATGCACTCTGCAATGTAGTTGAGCATCAAGGGAAATGTAGTTCCAAAACATCTGGGGTGCCAAGGTTCGCCATCACTGTCCAATGTAGTTTACTGTGTATGTGACACTTTTACTTTGTCACTATAGAATTCTGCCTCTGGACTTGAATTTAGGTGAACATAGCATGCTGTAAAAGTGAAATCCCACTGCCAGCACACCTTGATCATTCCCTATTCACTCCAGCACACACACATTAATTATTCCCCAGTGATATCTCACTTCCAGCACGCAAATCTTGGTCTTTCCCCAATGGGATCCCACCTCCAGCACACACGGTGCCCATGTCCTTCCCAAAGACCTTGCTCCCTGAGCCTGCATAAGCCTGGGGGGGGGGGTCTAAACACCTAGGTCCTTTTCTCACAGGCTAGATCCATTTTTTTCAGCAGGGGATCTATCTGTGTCACCTGCTGAGCTGAGCGTAACAGGCAGTTGACAGGTCTGTGTTCACTCCACTTATGCAGAACGGGCATGGCCCACTCTACTCTATGGGCTAAGGAATCTGTTCCATCATACCATTTGTGGGCTGCTTTAGACCCCTTTCACACTTGTGCAAGTTGTCCTGCGATTTTGGACTGCAAAGTCCATGGACAAGTCGTTCCCCATTATTTCCAATGAGTACCATTCATATCTGTACGAATTTCAAGTCGTACCAACTTCAAAGTAGTTCCTGCATTACTTTGGTCCAACTTTGATGCAATTTGAGGTCCATAGACTTCAATGTTAAACCCTCAAAGTCTCATGCAAATTGCACCTGAATAATATAGATGTGATTTCTGTACTACTTCTGTACGACTCTGTAATATGTTTTCATTGAACCAAAGTTGCAACAAAGTCGGACCAAAGTCGTACTGATCCCAAATTGCGTCAAAATCGCTGTAAAATTGCAGCAAAATCACTGCAAAAAATTGCAGTAAAATCGGGTTGCACACGTGTGAAAGGGGGCCTTACAGTTAAGCTCAATTAAGCATCTGTATCATTCCCAATGTCTGCCTCTCGCTGCAAAAGGAATGTTTCTTTTTTTGAATAGTTCCTTTTCTTTTTAATGAGAGGACCTTCCTTTTCCAAGAATTTTATTAGAAATTTCTCAAAGTTTCCAAGTTTACATTAAAAATGCCGGTATGCCAAATATTTCAAAGTACATAGTCATACACAATAAAGAGAACAAATAACTCATGACAAATGATCAGCAATATCAGGAGAGTTGAGCATTGTCATATCAAAAAAAAAAAAAATGAAATACTGTGTTCAAACATATATAAATCCTATGTTATTCTGTCTTACACAAATTATATTAAATATGTACCTGTGTAACTGGGCTTGCACTTAGATGTTGGATGATCAGAAGGGAGACTTGTTTTCTAGAGAGATGCCATAGAATGTCTCATTATAGGATGAGGGGAGAAGGGGGCTGATCATGAAGTACAGATGTGCTGGTGTGGTGTATTAAAAAAAATAAAAAAGGAAGAGACCAACACTATAAGGGCAGGATAAGGTCCCATTATCACTGAAAAATATAACAATGATCATATATAAGGCCTCATACACATGGACGTTTCTAAAAAAATAAACAAAACGTCGGGCCCGACGTCAAGGAAAAAAAGTCGGCGTTTTTCGGCATTATGCATTGGCGTTTTTGAGCGTTAGTGAGCGTCGGCGTCAATAGGCGTTTTTTAAAAAAAATCATCCCTCTGCTATTTTTCAACCTAAAAACGTCGGTGTCAAAAAACGCCGGAAAACGCCAGTATAATATTAGGTGGTGTTTGTTGGCATATTGTGGCGTCGGCGTCAAAAAATGCCAAAACGTTACAGCCTCAGAACGCGATGGCTGTGGGTTCTAGTTTCAGCTCACTAACGCCGACGTCATCTACAGCTCAAAAACGCCAACGTTTTTATGGGGCCATTGACTAACATGGAGAGCTGCAAAAAACGCCAGAAAACGCCGGCGTCAAAAAACGTCCATGTGTATGAGGCCTTAAGGTGAGGATGATAAAGACAAGAGTAACGCCTCACTGTTTCTGTCTCTGGTTAGCGTGCTTTAGGGGATCTGTCTAGCCTCTGGCGCTGGCCCGGGTGTAGATTGTGAATTAACGTCACGGAGCAACTCTTGAAAGTCGAACCAGCATGCCCACGTGCAGTAAAATTTAGAGGGGTCATCACACGCAACACTGATCAGTTCCTCCATCACCACTGTCTGAGGGATACGATGGTACCATTCTGCACGCACAGGAGGGTTATTGGAGTTCCTATGTATGGAAATGTATTGTCTGGCAGCATATACAAGATGTAAAGCTAGTGATTGTGATATACAGACTTCAGTAGAGAAAAATGATGCAATAAGTACTGGGCAGGGGTGAAATAAAGAGTATAGGTGGTTATTTTAGCTATGGCTGCATGTACCACAGACCAAAACGGTTGTAGTTTTGTGCATGACCACCATAAGTGTAGCAATGGGCCAGGCTCAGAGTCATATTTCCAACATAAAGGAGATGCTGAAGGTGTAAATTTGTGAATAAGCAAAGGTGTCCTATACTATCCTGAAAATAACTTGTAGCCTGCTTCCTGGGTCGTTACATTTATTGAGCCCTTATGCAAGTGGTAGAGTATCCTGTCCACTCCTCGTCTGTGGGGTTGAGATCAAGTTGTTTTCCCTAATTGTGGTACATTCTACTGGCCTTCGAAAAGGAATGTTTCTTATTGCTTTTCAGTAACTGTGACATAAGAGAAAGGGTGGCTGGTTTGTATATAAAACTCTGTAGGGCAGAAATGCATATGTAGTGTAGGATTGTGTGCATTTGCATGTGCCCCATTTTGCCTAATAACTGCAGCTGTTCTGTCACTGCTGTCTCTTAATCTCTGCACACCATTCGTACTCTACACACTACTTTACCTGAGGCCTCCACCTTCTGATAGCACATTTGTGACACATCTATTTTCATTAATGGCTGTATCTGTAACAGCTCTTCCTCCTCACAAGTCTCTGTCCAAACATTCTTCCCTCTCTCTTCTCACTGCTTGCATTGTGCTGCGCTCCCCACTCCACCTTCGTGGCTCTATTTGCTCACCTAAAGTCCATATTCCCATCGCACACGTTCCTGGAATAAGCTCTTAAAAGTATTGGGTGCTGCAGCGACAGCCAGCTGGATACTGGAACCAATGTAACATGTAGATATCCGCCAGCACACCAAGGATCTTCAGTTTCATTCAAACGGTTTCTATTCAAAGAGTGATCATATCACAGAGTAGTGCAATGTTTCGGAGGCTTGCAGGACCCATTTGTCAGGAATGTGCCGGCGAATATCTACATGTCTATTTGCTCACCTAACACTGGGATTGACGAATGCCATAGTATAAAATTTCTTATCGACTGTCATATCAACTAATATCACTGTATATAATTTGTCATCGACTATCTGGCTGTGCATAGTCTTTCATAGTGGCCATTACACTGACTTAAAGTGGAACTACACCCCCCCCATGCTTTACAGTCAAGGAAGCTGCCTTTTTAGCCTCTATTTGCAGTCACCGTGATGCTGCATATGTGACCAGTTATGACACCAACCATTTGATGGCTTGACAGTTCAGTTAAGAGCACAAGTAACTGTGACAGTTAGCATTGATGGAATGCCTTGAATATAACTGGTTTGGGAAGCTGTTAAATTGATGAATTTAGTTCTGCTTTAACTCACTGTATCCATACTAAAGTGACTTCTCTCACTGTTGAGAATTTCCCACTAAACGGCATGTTGTTTGATGTCACTGTATATAATGTGTACCAACTGTCACACCTAATAAAGCCTTACAACTATCACAAATACTAAAGTCGCTGTATATAATCTGTTACCAACCAGTAAAAATATCCCTATTTGAGCACAGGAGATCAGAAAACATTTACCCAAGCACACTAAAAGTGCACTAAAAACACAGAAAACATAAAGCAACATCCAACTGGGATTTCTTTTCCACTCATTTATAGAACTTTAATAATTTTTGTGAAGTTCTAGGGACACACAACATCTTGAGACCTCCATTGGATGCATTTTTAATACTTCTTAAGTCATTCTGTTGCCATTACAAAAGGACATTATAGTTAGATTTCTTGTCACATTAAATGTAACATTTTATTCCATAAAATAAGGTCTACAAAAAACAGAAATTAAATATCTTGCATGAAATCTTAATACAAAAAACTACCCCCAGCCACCTACACTGACTCCAAAAATTAACTTGTTCATGAACTGACAAACATTTGCTAGTCCAGATTAAATTGTTTACCTGCAGATAGGAATTGCATACGTTCATGTAATACACATGTAACGATTAGTGGTCTGAATTGTTTTC
Organism: Glandirana rugosa; assembly: GCA_018402905.1. NCBI lineage: Eukaryota > Metazoa > Chordata > Amphibia > Anura > Ranidae > Glandirana > Glandirana rugosa. The sequence continues at coordinate 1,276,147 of BLSH010167782.1, read as the reverse complement.
ATGAAAATGTTAACATTTTATGATTTTTTTTTTTAATCTTTGGATTTTCCTTAATTACTTCCAGCCCAGGCCAATCCTGACATTTCTCTCCTACATGTAAATATCATCTTTTTTTATTTTGCTAGAAAATTAAATTACTCAGAACCCCCAAACATTATATATACAGTGCATCCGGAAAGTATTCATAGCGCTTCACTTTTTTCACATTTTTTTATGTTATAGCCTTATTCCAAAATGGATGAAATTCATTATTTTACTCAAAATTCTACAAACAATACCCCATAATGCCAATGTAAAAGAAGTTTGTTTGAAATCTTTTCAAATTTACTTAAAAGAAAAAAGAAAAAAAACGTACATAAGTATTCACAGCCTTTGCCATGACACTCAAAATTGAGCACATACCTGTCTAAATAAGGTCCCACAGTTAACAGTGCATGTCATAGCACAAACCAAGCCTTGAAGTCCAAGGAACTGTCAATAGACCTGCAATACAGGATTACAGTTGTGTTAATAAGTTTACACACCCTGGCAGAATTTATGATTTCTTGGCCATTTTTCAGAGAATATGAATAACACAAAAACTTTTCTTTCACTCATGGTTAGTGTTTGGCTGAAGCCATTTATTATCAGTCAACTGTGTTTACTCTTTTCAAATCATAATGACAACAGAAACTACCCAAAAGACCCTGATCAAAAGTTTACATACCCCAGTTCTTAATACTGTGTATTGCCCCCTTTAACATCAATGACAGCTTGAAGTCTTTTGTAGTATTTGTGGATAAGGCTCTTTACCTTCTTAGATGGTAAAGCTGCCCATTCCTCTTGGCATAAAGCCTCCAGCTCCTGGAAATTCTTGGGCTGTCTTGCATGAACTGCACAACTGAGATCTCCCCAGAGTGGTTTAATGATATTGCAGTCAAGAGACTGAGTAGCCAATGACAGGTCGACTAAGCCTTGTGTTTTGGATCATTGTCATGTTGGAATGTCCAAGTACGTCCCATGCACAGCTTCCTGGCTGATGAATGCAAATGTTGCTCCAGTATTTTTTGATAACATACTGCATTCATCTTGTCATCAATTTTGACCAAATTTCCTGTGCCTTTGTAGCTCACACATCCCCAAAAAATCAGTGATCCACCTCTGTGTTTCACAGGCCTTGCTGACTTCTCTCCAAATGTAGCATTTATGGTTGTGGCCAAAAAGCTCAATGTTGGTCTCATCACTCCAAATGACTTTGTGCCAAAAGGTTTGAAGCTTGTCTCTGTGCTGTTTGGCGCATTGTAAGCGGCATACTTTGTGGCATTTGTGTAGTAATAGCTTTCTTCTGGTGACTCCACCATGCAGCCCATCTTTTTTCAAGTGCCTCCTTATTGTGCATCTTGAAACAGCCACTCCTGTATTGCACCTGAAGTTATTTGTGGGTTTTTCTTTGCATCCCGAACAATTTTCCTTGCAGTTGTGGCTGAAATTTTAGTTGGTCTACCTGACCATGGTTTGGTTTCAACAGAACCCCTCATTTTCCACTTCCTGATTAGAGTTTGAACAGCGTTGATTGGCATTCTCAATTCCTTGGATATCTTTTCATATACCTTTCCTGTTTTATACAGTTCAACTACCTTTTCCCGCAGATCCTTTGACAATTCTTTTGCTTTCCCCATGACTCAGAATCCAGAAACGTCAGTGCAGCACTGGATGAAAGATGCAAGGGTCTGTCAGGAGTCCAGCAACTCATTGACCTTTTATACACACACACTAATTACAAGCAAACAAATCACAGGTGAGGATGGTTACCTTTAATAGCCATTCAAACCCGTGTGTCACCTTGTGTGCATGCTATCAGGCCAAAATTACCAGTGCATGCAAACTGATCAGGGTCATTTGGGTAGTTTCTGTTGTCATTATGACTTAAAAAGAGTAAACACAGTTGATTGATAATAAATGGCTTCAGCTAAACACTAACCATGAGTGAAAGAAAAGTTTTTGTGTTATTCATATTCTCTGAAAAATGGGCAAGAAATCATAAATTCAAAAACTTATGAGCACAACTGTATTAAAAGGGAATGATAGGATGGATGCATTGAGTACACTGCAGCCTGATCCACACACACTTCCCACACAATAGCC
>BLSH010167782.1:1260101-1274013 GCA_018402905.1 Glandirana rugosa | reverse complement strand
AAACGTCAGTGCAGCACTGGATGAAAGATGCAAGGGTCTGTCAGGAGTCCAGCAACTCATTGACCTTTTATACACACACACTAATTACAAGCAAACAAATCACAGGTGAGGATGGTTACCTTTAATAGCCATTCAAACCCGTGTGTCACCTTGTGTGCATGCTATCAGGCCAAAATTACCAGTGCATGCAAACTGATCAGGGTCATTTGGGTAGTTTCTGTTGTCATTATGACTTAAAAAGAGTAAACACAGTTGATTGATAATAAATGGCTTCAGCTAAACACTAACCATGAGTGAAAGAAAAGTTTTTGTGTTATTCATATTCTCTGAAAAATGGCCAAGAAATCATAAATTCTGCCAGGGTGTGTAAACTTATTAACACAACTGTAATCCTGTATTGCAGGTCTATTGACAGTTCCTTGGACTTCAAGGCTTGGTTTGTGCTATGACATGCGCTGTTAACTGTGGGACCTTATATAGACAGGTATGTGCTCAATTTTGAGTGTCATGGCAAAGGCTGTGAATACTTATGTACTAACCATGAGTGAAAGAAATGTTTTTGTGTTATCATTCATATTCTCTGAAAATGGCCAAGAAATCATAAATTCTGCCAGGGTATATAAACTTATGAGCACAACTGTATATTGAGGCACAGATCTGGGGAAGTGTACAGAAAAAAATCTGCAGCATTGAAGGTCCTAATGAGCACAGTGGCCTCCATCATCTATAAATGGAAGAAGTTTGGAACAACCAAGATTCGTCCTAGAGTGGGCCACCAGGCCAAACTGAGCAATCGGGGGAGAGGCGTCTTAGTCAGGGAGGTCACCAAGAACCCGATGGTTACTCTGACAAAGCTCCAGCATTTCTCTGTGGAGAGAGGAGAAACTTCCAGATGAACAGCCACCGCTCAAACCAAGCACCGCTCATCACCTGGCCGATACCATACCTACAGTGAAGCATGGTGGTGGCAGCATCATGCCATGGGGATGCATTTCAGAGGCGAGAACTGGGAGACTAGTCAGGATCGAGGGAAAGATGAATGCAGCAATGTATAGAGGTATCCTTGATGAAAACTTGCTCCAGAACACTCTGGGCCTCAGACTGGGGCGAAGGTTCATCTTCCAACAGGGCAACGACCCTAAGCACACAGCCAAGATAACAGAGGTGTGGCTACGGGACAACAGCCAGAACCCAGACTTGAACCCATTTGAACATCTCTGGAGAGATTTGAAAATGGCTGTGCATTGACACTCCCCATCCAACCTGACGGAGCTTGAGAGGTATATATATATATATATATATAGATATTAATAATAAATCTGCAAATATTGCAAACATACTTCTTTCACTCTTTCACGTTGTCATTGTGGGGTATTGTTTGTAGAATTTTGAGGAAAATAAGGAATTTAATCCATTTTGAAATAAGGCTGTAACATAATTTGGAAAAAGTGATGCGCTGTGAATACTTTCCGGATGCACTATATACATATATTTTTAAGCAGAGGCTCTAGTGAATAAAATAGTGGGTATTGCAATTTTTAGGTCACACAGTATTTGCGCACCGATTTTTCAAACACATTTTTTCTGGAATAAAAAAAAGTTTAATGAATTTTTATGCAAAAAAAAAGCAAAATATATAACCCAACTTTTGGTAAACTGATAATCTGGTAAAAGATGATGTTATGCTGAGTAAATGGATACCTAACCCTAACTTGTCACACTTTAAAATTGTGCACGCTCGTGGAATGGCGCCAAACTATGCTACTTAAAAATCTCCATAGGCAACAATTTAAACGTTTTTACAGGCTACCAGTTTAGAGCTACAGAAGAGGTCTAGTGCTAGAATTATTGCTCTCGCTAGAACATTTGTGGCAACACCTCATGTGTGGTGTGAACAACGTTTACATAGGTGGGTGTGACCTACGCATGTGTTCTACCATATGTCCCTGTATTTTTGTTTATTTTTATCACTATTATTCCTATCACGAGAAACGTAAACATCCCTTGTGATAGAAGTAAGGTATGACAGTGTTTATATCTGCCAGGACCGGAAGTGACGCTTGGACGGAAGAGGTGGTGGGGGGGGCGTCCCCTTCTGCTGCCTATAAAAGCCTTTCAGTGGCTAGTCAGTCGGGCTTTTACATGACAGGGAAATGCTGACTGGAAAAAAAAAATAAAAGATATTAGGATGATGCCTGTAGCTGCAGACATTACACCGGTACAACTACTGAAAGTCCAGGACGTCATATGACATCCTAAGGGCGGGAAGTGGTTAAAGTGTTTGTAACCCCTTAGATATACCCTCTGAAGTGACTAGCCTCAGATGATCAAATAATTTCTCTCAGCACCCTAAAGCAGAGGTTGGGATATGACAGAGCTAGAGCACAGACCTCCATGAAACCTGAGCCCTGATTGGAGGGAAGGGATACCTCACAGCACACAGGAAACAATGCATCGTTGAGGCTGTCAATCACAGGCTGTGTGCTGATGTTCCCACCCTCTCCCACTCTATCTCTTGGAGTTGGGAAAACCTTTCAGCGGTGTATCATGCAGATAGGGGAATGAGACAGCAGAGAGAAATCACATTCAGTTCTTTGAACAGAGACAAGTACACACTATAGAATGGCTTGATTTGATTATTTTTCACATCAGTGGGTTAAACAACCACTTTAAGGTAATTAAGTATTTGGCAATTCTGGGTTTTCGGAGATTGATGAGATTTTACACCAAATCCTGAGAATCCAGGCACCATAATGGAATTCTAAAAACGTCCCTCTAACCCAAATCGGTCTGCAATCTGTTGTTCTAGTGTGCATTGTATCCAGTCTAGAACTGGAAATAATGATGGCATCATGATCCCTCTTTGTGTGTAGTCTGTCTTCCCAAATAGCTTGTGGAAAACACGGGATGGTAGCTAATGTAGCTAAACAAAACTGACCTCCTGGCAGATATAAAAGACACAAATGAATGCAGCTGTATATACCATTAACCCTGGGTTCACACATGCGCGTGCTAAAATCGCATGATGATTTATTCATGAGTTTTGGGTGTGATTTTGGCTACTGTGTTTCCATTGACTTCAATGCAAAATCACTCCCCATTGACTTCAATGCAAAAATGCATTCCACTGATCAATGCAAAAACGCCTCCCATTGACTTCAATGAAAAACCACCTCCCGTTGACTTCAATGCAAAACCCGCCTCCCATTGACTTCAATGCAAAAACCGCCTACCATTGACTTTGATGCAAAAACCGCCTCCCAATGACTTCAATGCAAAACCGCCTCCCATTAACCTCAGTACAAAGATGACTGTCAATCACAATCCTATGTAAACACGGACCTCCGCATGCCACCATACTCTATCACTTGTGAGTCAGCTCCAAACTCACACAGGACCTTTTTTGGAATCACACTCAAAATGCAATGCCTGTGGATCGCATCAGTTTGAACCATCTCAATAGGAACACATCGGTGTTGATTTACTACAGCTGGAGAGTGCAAAAACTGGTGCAGCTGTGCATGCTAGCCAATCAGCTTATAACCTCAGCTTATTCAATCAAGCTTTGGCAATAAAACCTTGAAGCTGATTGGTTTCTGTGTGGAGCTGCACCAAATATTGCACTTTCAAGCTTTAGTAAATCAACCCCATAATGTCTAGCCTGTTATGCGAATTTGGGTCAGGAGTTTATAATCAAAGAGTGCAGGGGTCAGAAGTACATAATACACAGAGCAAAGGGGTTAGGAGTTTGTAATCAAAAGAGTGCAAGGGGTCAGAAGTACATAGTACAAAAAACAAAGGGGTCTGGAGTTTGTAAGCAAAGAGTGCAAGGGGTCAGACATACATAATACTCAGAACAAAGGGGTCTGGAGTTTGTAATCAAAGAGCGCAGGGGTCAGAAGTACATAATACATAGAACAAAGGGGTCAGGAGTTTGTAATCAAAGAGAGCAGGGGTCAAAAGTACATAATACACAGAACAAATGGGTTAGGAGTTTGTAATCAAAAGAGTGCAAGGGGTCAGAAGTACATAGTACAAAAAACAAAGGGGTCTGGAGTTTGTAAGCAAAGAGTGCAGGGGTCAGAAGCACATAAAGTGCATGAGTTAAGAGTGTCTAATGCACAGAGTGCAAGGATCAACAGTGCACATTGCACAGAGTGAAGAGGTCGGAAGTACAGTAGGTAACACAGACCAGTGTACAACCAAAAAGCTGCAGTGAATTACATTGAACCGAAAGGGTAGAATGAAAGGAGCTTCTGGTTATAGTACAGTTACGGTGTTTATAGGATGGCATTAGTAGTTCACTGACTTGGGTCACATGTTGTTTTGGTCAGCTATTTATTAACAGACATTCATAAAACAAGACAATACAATCATATTGTGTTACATATGGGTGCCATAATGCAAAAGTACTAAATAAAACCTTCTGCTATACCCAATGAATACTTCATACATACAGTACATACATGAATTTTCAGGTTTGTCATTCCAAAACAGTGTGTGGAAATAAGGAAACATTCCTATCTATTTATGTGTGAAAGAAGAAAATGTAGTTATTGTGATACCACAGCAGCACTGACAGATTAACTTCCTTTTGGCACACTGCATTCAGTGAAAACTGTGTCATTCACAGTAATTGTCGCCCTGAGCCACAAAAATTGATGAGTTAGTACATATCAAATCTGCAATTTCCTTAACATGACTGCTGCTTTTTAAGTATAAAAACATTCTGAAAATGTCAAAAAGCATGGTAATATTTTAAATGTAAACAATGTTCAAGGAACTTTCTGAAATCCTTTCATTAAAGATGGTTGAAAGAACATTTAATTGATGTGAAATCCAGGACGCGTGATTTATAGAAACTATGAACACAGGCATGCAATCATATAATACATTCTGCTACCAATATGTTGTATGATCCTGCCCCCTAGTGGACATGTGTAGAACCGTACTTGTGGCTTCCAATACACACAAGAAAAAAAAATAGTATACAATGCAATTCTTTTGCTGTACTTATTTTCCTATTAAATGTCCCAAATTGTGTGAAAAGATCAACGAGAATGTATTACTATTAGTACAGTATCATTGCATAATATATTTAGGGATTTCTACAGAAAAAAACAGAGATACACAATCTTGTTCATTGAAACAAAAAAAAAACAAAAAAAATCTATAGTCATTGAATCTTATGTATAGTAATGAGAGTACTTTGAACTCAAAATTGTTTGCATAAATAAAACACACCCAGCACCTAACTCAGTAAATTAAATTTAAATGTTTATTTTTTGATTTATAAAACATGTATAATAGCTTGAAGATGCATTTTTTTATTGTCAAATAAGAGATAATCGAACAAAAAAGCTAAAATTTCCAATGTTTGCATAAATAGTCACCCCCCCCAAAAAAAAAATAAAAGAATAAAAAAATAAACACCCTTTGCTGCAAATGCATTTCGTATTTAATGGTTCTACCAGCTTTGCTGAATCCATAAGTTTCTGTCCCATCTTTTTTTCTAAAGTCTACAGCAGATCCCTATATCCCTATATGGCAGTCATGGAGGGAAGTACAACACATCAGTGTCTCCATTAATCAAACACGCCTGTGCAAAGAGCAATATAGATGTCCAAAACGCAGTAACACAAAACTTTCTCATTTCGCACCACCCAAGTCCACTGTAGTGTGTTAACAAGCATTACATTTTGCATTAGCACTGCATTAATGCAGGGTACAGGGTAGTTCTTTACTGCATGTTTCAGCGCACTGGGGTACAATTCACAATGTATGGTACCGCGTCACACCAAAGTACGCAACATGAGCTGCCACGTGTTGCAGTAACACGCACATTACTGCAGCTAACTGGTGTGAATTGGCCCTAAGCCTTTTTAAAGCGAGTTTTCGCTTATCTTAGCGAACGAGGATAAAGTGAAAATTCATTTTGGAAAGACTACCCAATCATGTGCAGGGAAATTTTTTAAAAAAACACATTTTTGCTTGCACATGGCTGGATGAATGAAGTCAGCATAGCTTAACTTCATTCCCTATACTAAGTGAATTTTCTCTATGCAAAGTTAACTCTCATTTTGCTTTGAGTATGGTAAAATTGTGATGACTTCAATCACTTAATCGAATCGTGTGCAAGCATTGGATATTCCGTGCAAACTTTGCAGGGTGACAATTCACATTTAAAGTGAAGATTCTCTGCACCATTAGTAAATCAGGGTCACTGTATCACCTTTAAAGTGGTATCAAACTGCAATTGGACACTTGTACCTACAGCTTATAATAAAGCTTACCTGTAGGTACAAGGAATATCTCCTAAACATGCACTGTTTAGAAGATATTCAGTGTCTCTGCAGCCAGTGACGTCACTGGTGCATGCACTCTGAAGGAAGGGCATACGCATGGCGTTCCTTTAGAGCTCTGTGGGTGAAGATGGAAGACATGTCAACGATGACAGCACACCGCCGGAGGGCTTTGCTTCAAGGTAAGTCTTTCATAATGTGCTAGTATGCAATGCATTCTAGCACATTTTGCCTTTACCTTGCAGGGAGAAGATTATTTTTTAGCAAAGTTTACTACCGCTTTAAATAATAACAATGCTACTTGATTCAATATCTATCTTCTTGGTTTAGATTACATAATGATATAATCTAATTCACAAAATGTGTCTTAACAAAAAATTAAGAAATCTACAAAACAACTCTATACATTCTATAGACACTAATCTAAATTAGCCTGTACCAGACAACCGAGTATGCTGTATAGTTTTAGGTGAGATATTGTTTTACTCTGCTCTGCTTTCTGATTGCCATGGAAACAATGCAACCATCTTTCATTTTATGCCATGCATAGAATGTGCAGCATTTGCTTGTCATGGAATTATGGCACTCAAATTACTGTCTTCTACTATTCATTATTTCTATTTAATCGATGATCTCCTAGTTCGTATTCCCTTTAATGTACAGATAGCACAATTGTTACCATGGTTACAGTGCATTATCTCACATTTTTCGACACTCAGACTCATCAGGCATTCCCTGCACACATCATTTTGTCCAAGCCCTGCTGCAGTGTGCTGCTGCCCTGCCCAGCCTCTACGAAGCTTAGCTCACATCTTCTAGAAAGAAAACAATGCACTGTATGTGTTCAACCATTTGTACTTCAGTTGTCACTCGTCCAATTAGTGCATGTTAAACAATTAAAGGAAATATAACAAATCCACCCTTGTTATGTACCTGTCATATAAAAAGTCTAATCTTAATAGTAAATCTGGTACGGGCACCTGATCTGAGATGCAGTACAGTTTACCTAAATCAGACATCTGCTGGATAAGTCGAAGAACAAAGAGCAAAGTGAACCAACTCATAATAACCAATCAAGATTCATCTCTCAGTGACCTGAAATGATTGTACTTGTAGTGTATTTCAGGGGAAAAAAATGTACTATGTCTCTGCAAGACATGCACGCTTTCCCATGTTTTTTGCACATTAAAGACTGTGCAAGTACAGAAAAATAACTGCTGATCTGCAATAAATATACTGTTGTGGGCTGACAACTCCGCATTGTTACGGCGTGTTGACTCTTCACAGTTGACGTTTGCTAAACTACTTTGATTCATCCCCTAGTCTGTTCTACACACTAATTGATCTGGAGTTCCAAGATAAGAACTAAGAGGGCTAATTAGACTCCTTTAGATAAAACAGAGAGCCAGCACAGGCCAATGAACAAGTCTGAATTTCTGACATGATCAACAGATATTTTTTCAACTATAAGGCCTCATGCACACAGGACGTTTTTTGACTGTTTTTCAGCAGTTGTTTTCAGCTGTAGACGTTTTTTTCTACAGTCAATAAACTCTCCATCATGTTATCCTATGTGTTCATGCACACATAGGCTGTTATCAACTGTTTTTAGCACTGACGTTTTTGAGCTGTAAAAAAAACCCAAGACCAGAGGGTTCTTTTGGACATTTTTCAGCTTTAAAAACACAAAAACGCTCAGAAACGTTGATCCACAACGTTTTTGGACGTTTTAGATCAATTGGAAAAAAAAATGCTGGCCCTTTAACCACTTCAGCCCCGGAAAGATTTCACACTTTAGGACCAGAGCACTTTTTGCGATTCAGCACTGCGTCGCTTTAACTGACAATAGCGCAATCGTGCGGCGTTGTACCCAAACGAAATTTGCGTCCTTTTTTTTCTCACAAATAGAGCTTTCTTTTGGTGGTATTTGATCACCTCTGCGTCATTTCTGATCACCGCTATAAACAAAAGAAGAGCGACAATTTTGCAAAAAAACCCAAATTTCTTACTTTTTGCTAAAATACAAATCCAAAAAAAATATATAAAAAAACATTTTTTTTTCATGGGTTTTGGCAGATTTATATTCTTCCTCATATTTGTGATAAAAAAAAATCGCAATCGGCGTTTATTGATTGGTTTGTGCAAAAGTGGCCGCGTTTACGGACGATGAGAATTAATTTCTGGGGTTTTTATTTTTTTTTATTTTTTACTAGTAATGGCGGCAATCTGCGATTTTTAGCGGTACTGTGATATTGGGGCGGGCATGTCAGACCATTTTGACACTTTTTTTGGGACCATTGCATTTATACAGCGATCAGTGCTATAAAAATGCACCGATTACTGTGTAAATGCCATTGGCAGTGAAGGGGTTAACCCGGAGGGGGCGCTCTAAGGGTTAACTGTGTTCCCTGGGCGTGTTCTAACTGTGTGGGCACTGCCCTAGCAGGGGAAGGGGAGCGATCACAGCTTCCATATAGAGTTTACTTACACGGACCTCCGTTCTTTCACTGCGGGGGGAGCATCGCGGGTAGCCGGCGGATATCGCCGCACCCGCTCCCTGGCCCCCCCTAACACAGTGAGCGCGCGCTCACAGTGCATGATATCGCAGCCGCCGTCATATGACGGCGTTTTGCGATATCGAGCCATCTTGTCGGCAAGTGGTTAAAAACGCTAAAAACCGCGAAACAACTTTGGTAATATAACACTGGTAAAAACTGAAAAAAATCACTGATAAGCTACTTACATTTTTTGGATGTTTTTTTTAAAGTCCTGTGTGCATGAAGCCTAAGGCCTCATGCACACTGGACATTATGAAAAACAAGCTGTAAGCTAGTACCGACGCCAGGAAAAAAGCTGCTTTAAAAACGCGATTTTATCAGCGTTTTGCATTACCATCAATGCAGGTTTTTCCGCGTTAGCTTTAAGCCGCGTTTCTGTGTCCCTATTCAAAATCGATGGTTGCGGTGCGAGTTATGTGCCAAGAAACTTGAAGGGGAAAGCCTGCAAAAATAAAAAAAAAAATTGCATAGGGTCCCCCCAAGAGGTGCCAGACCATCAGGTCTGGTATGGATTTTAAGGTGGAATCCCCGTGCCGAAAAAATGTCGTAGGGTCCCCCCCCAAAATCCATACCAGACCCTTATCCGAGCACGCAGCCTGGCAGGCCAGGAAAGGGGGTGGGGATGAGAGAGCTCCCCCTCCTGGACCATACCAGACCACATGCCCCCAGATCCCAGTCCCCCACCCCACATGTGAATGAGAATGAGTACATTGTACCCCTACCCATTCACCTGAAAGAAAATGGTAAAAAAAAACACACTACACAGGTTTTTAAAATATTTTATTAAATCAGCTCTGGCGTCTTCTCCCTCTTCGGCATCTTCTTTCTTCTGCTCCTTTGGGGGGGGGGGGGGGGGTCTTCTTTCTTCTGAAGGGTCTTCTATCTTCTGCTCTTTTGCCGCTGTCTTCTCCCTCTGCTCTTTCTCCCATGTTGACACAACGCAATCTCCCAGACTAATGAGCCATCCGTGCATTGACTTATATCGGCATGGAGTGGGGCCACCCGCTGACGTTATCTGAAGGCCTGCCCCCTTATGGCATCATCATGATCCGACTTCTATTCAAACCAAATTTTGAATAGAGACAGAGAAACGCCTGACAAGGCTTAGCGCTGTGTATATAACGTTAAGCCCCGTTTTTGTGCGTGTTTCAGTGTTAGAGTATTTTTACAGCTGAAAACACGTCTCTCAGAACCAAGTAGTCTTGGTTTTTTTACAGCTCAAAAATGCCACAGCCAAAAACAGCTGATAAGAGCCTATGCGTGCATGAACACATAGGATAACATGATGAGGAGTTTACTGACAGTAGAAAAAAATGTCTGCAGCTAAAAACAGCAGCTGTAAAAACGTTCAAAAACGTCCAGTGTGCATGAGGCCGAAAGCTGGCCATAGACTGTTGATGGGGGAAACCCTCCCACAGAGCTATTGTGTTCACCCAGCAGGGGGAGCCATCCCGGCGGGAGAACACACAGTGATTATTGCTAGCGGCTATAGCCACTGACAATAATCACATAAAAAAATCCAACAGGCTGGTTGTACCCACGTTGATCGATCAGCTTGGGTACAATCAGCCTGCCCCATGCATGGTTCGAATCTTGGCCGGTCCCTGCCAAACTGGTCGAGATTCTAAACATCTATGCCCGGCTTCAGTTTCTGCACCATTCCCCATTACCATAGCTGTCTGTATTGCGCTATTATAGGTTGACAAATTTTGCTTATTTACCTGAGTGAAGTATTTTCCATCTTGCTTCAAGACTTTCATGGAAAGGTCCAAAATCAAACGTAAAAATTCCCAAGTAGAATCTAGATAAAAATAAATAAACTCACTAGTAAGGCCATTAATCATTTCTTCAAATGAAATTACATTTAACCATGCCTAATATTGGCTTTGATCATACATGGGTTTTCGTAATCTATGGTGCTCTACAAATATTGCATTAGTTGTATAAATTAGCAAAGTGTTCATTCTACAAAAGGTAGCCACAAGTGTCAGGAACCATTATTTACTTATATTCAAACAGAAGATGCTTGCCCGATTTTGCCTTTTATAAGGAACAAGTTTAAAAGAAAAACATGTGAAACAGCTTCTAAGAAAATGCTTCCTTTTATCATCCTGGACTGCAGGTGAGGCATCTTAGCACAGTAGGCATATTGATACAAGTGAAGCTAAAAAGACCGGCTTGACTTTTTTTCATTAAAAAAATCTTCAGATGCGATACTTTCAATCTTGAGGCAAACTAACATATTTTTAAAAGGATGGACCACTTTACCCTTTGACTTGCAATGTCACATATTTAAAGGGTTTGTAAAGTCAGGTTTTTTTTATCTTCATGCATATAAAGCCTACTGTGTACAGCAGCCCCCCTCGACCCCCCTAATACTTACCTGAGCCCCATCTCTGTCCAGCGATGTCCACGAGTGTCTCGACTGTCCAAGACTCTCCCTCCTGATTGGCAAAGACACAGCAGCAACGCCATTGGCTCACGCTGCTGTCAAAGACAGCTAGCCAATCAAGAGAGAGAGGGGGTGGGGCTTGGTCACAGCTCCATGTCTGAATGGACACACGGAGTTGCAGCTCGGCTCAGGTGCCCCCATAGCAAGCTGCTTGCTGTGTGGGCACTCAACAGGAGGGAGGGGCCAGGAGCACAGAAGAGGCACCTGAGAAGAGGAGGATTCGGGCTGCTCTGTGCAAATCTACTGCAATAGAGCAGGTAAGTATCACATGTTTGTTATTGTTATAGAAAAAAAAACAAGACTTTACAATCACTTTAAAGTGTCTACAGCTTATCATAGAAAATGATGCAACATATCTTAACTACCTTCTTCTGGAGATGTTGAAATGGGGACTGCGGTGAGATCATTAATCACATAATCAAACATTCGCCCTTCTTTGGCATACATCTTCAACACTGGGATACAATCTTCAACCAAAATCTGTGAAAATTACACAAACCAATATGGTTATATACAGTCTTAAAGAGGTATAAGACTGCATAAGAGAAGAGAAAGAAAGAGGTCAATGGAAGATTACAATATAATTTTAAGGTATTGCCTATGTTTAAAGGATAAGTTCACCTTTCATAATATGTTACACCCATATTCAGGGTGTAACATGTTACGAAAGGACTGGTCCCTGCTCCCCCTGCTTTGACAGCTAACGGGGGATTTTCTCCTCCTGCTAGCTGTCACTAATTCACCATGTTCTGTGAATAGAAAACCATAAGTCACTCATTCACAGTGTTCTGTGAATGGAAAACTACCAGTCCTTGATGAACTACCACGGTGTTGTAAACGTTGTGGTAGTTTATTAATTCTTCCTGTCAGTATCTGCTTGCTTGCCCATAACAAGGTACGAGCAAGCAGATACATTGACTGCTCTACAGGAGCCCTGCATGACATCAGTGATCTGCTGATCACTGGTACAATGTTTTACAGGCTCCTACAAGAAAAAATAATATATGCACATTTTTACCTGCAAAAAAATGTGCATTTATTATTTTTTGTAAATAGGTAAACTTAGCCTTTTACGGACAAGATTGGCTGAAACACATTAAAGAGCAATTCCACTTTTGTTGAGAGAAAAAACAACCCCCTCTGCGTCATCTATGTACATTGCAGGTATTTTAAGAAACTTTGTTGGAGATTTCTACCTGTTGTTGCATTGAAAAAAATAGTAGTTTGTTCCATTTTGTGTCTTTTGGGCACTGTTTCTGTATGGGAGTGAATCATTTTAATCAGCTGGTGCACTTACAGGGTTCTGATGAGAAAGGTTGCAATCTGCATCCCTTTAGAAGTGATTAACCTTTTGGGAGTAGCTCACCAAAAAGAACATTTTTGTTGCAGGGGATACCTAAAACACAACGTCTATCTTAGTGCAGAGTCCTTCACACAAGCAGGAAATTAAATTTCTTAAGGGTGTTCTGTATGCGAAATGTGTACAGAACCCCTCCAAGTTGCCACATAACCTTGCATTTTACAGAAAATTACAGGGCCGCAGTTGAAAATGGAGCGTTAATTTTTAATAACATTCAATTACAATATGGCTTGTGTAGCAATTGTATTTGCTATAATAATATTTTTTGACAAGTGGAGTTACCCTTTAAGCATGGTTACCATGTTTCTTGTTTTGTATTGTATAAATATTGATGAAGGGTGCATGTTAAAGTGTTCTGGTCATTTGTCACATGTGTTATGAGTTTAGCTGAGAATCACTATCGGGTAGCCTTCCCAGTTGTAGATAATAGCCATGGCCGGCCCTACCATGGGTCCCGCGGGGTCCATGGGACCCAGGCGGCACTTTAAGAGGGGAGGCGCCAGGGCTAGCTTTCATGCGGGACAAATGCCCCCGGCCCAGTCACTGTTTTGGGGAGCAAAAGAGCTGCCACTGGATCTCACCTGCCTGCACATTGGGAGCCGCCCCACAATGCCACTGGCATTGAGGTAGCTGTAATCCAGACAGGGAGCAGGGGAGGTGACGGGGCTGGGAGTGCCGCTCACTCTCAGACCCCACCCCAATGATAGACACTGATGGGCTGCACTGGTGGGCACTGATGAGGGTGTATTGATAGACACGGATTGGCTGCACTGGTGGGCACTGATGGACACTGACAGGCTGCACTGGCAGACAATGATGAGGTGGCACTGATAGACTGCACTGGTGGGCACCGATGAGGGTGCACTGATGGACACTAATAGGCTGCACTGGTGGGCACTGATGGGCTTCACTGGTGGGCACTGATGGACACTGATAGGCTCCACTGGTGGGCACTGATAAGCTGCACTGAAGGGTTGCACTAGTGGGCACTAATAAGGTGGCACTGATGGACCCTGATAGACTGCACTGGTGGGTACTGTTGAGGTGGCACGGATGGACATTGATGGGCACTGATAGGCTGTACTGATGAGGTGGCACCAATGGACACTAGCCTGTCCATGTACTACCCCTGTACTGCCCTAGCACACCCTAATCACAGGTAGTCACGTGGGAGTAGCCACGGGTGGTCACGTCAGATAGTCACGGTGGAGTAGTAACAGACGGTCACGTCGGACAGTCA
>BLSH010167782.1:1236700-1252453 GCA_018402905.1 Glandirana rugosa | reverse complement strand
CAGATCGCCGCCATTTTTAGTAAAAAATAAAAAAAAAATAAAAACCCCAAAAATGAATTCTCATCATCCGTAAACGCGACCACTTTTGCGCAAACCAATCAATAAACGCCGATTGCGATTTTTTTTATCGCAAATATGATGAAGAATATAAATCGGCCAAAAACGGTGAAAAAAAATGTTTTTTTATATTTTTTTTTTGGATTTGTATTTTAGCAAAAAGTAAGAAATTTGGGTTTTTTTGCAAAATTGTCGCTCTTCTTTTGTTTATAGCGGCGATCAGAAATGACGCAGAGGTGATCAAATACCACCAAAAGAAAGCTCTATTTGTGGGAAAAAAAGGACGCCAATTTCGTTTGGGTACAACGCCGCACGACCGCGCAATTGTCAGTTAAAGCGACGCAGCGCCGAATCGCAAAAAGGGCTCCGGTCCTAAAGCTGGAAATCCTTCCGGTCCTTAAGTGGTTAAAGTTTGCATTGTTTAGGATAATATGAGTGATCAGGCTCCTATCTAATTTTGTGTGGTATATATTCTGTGTGAGTTTACAAAAAAGTCAGTCCCAGTTTGCACCTAAGCTAGTGTTGTCTAGTTCTTGGGTGCAATTCTCAGCTATAATACCTGGATCCTGGTTCCAGAGTGGAGGAAGCTGTATCTTGGCGAAGGTACCCTGGCTGGGTGACAGCCAGGCTGTCCGTCACAGGGGGTGTGCCCCTTCCCTCCAATCAGCTGTCAGAGCTATCCTCACTGAGCTCTGCAGAGTGCAACTTTGGTTCTCTTCCCCCTTTTTTCTGAGCTTTAAGACAAGCTTTAAATCTCAGCACTTTGAACAGATGTAGAGAAGAAAGGGCCGCAGAGGACTTTGTATTTTAACGTAATACTTATCTAAGTAATGTTGCAGTGTTCTGAAACTAGCTAGAATATTTTGTTCACCAATTTCTCTTTAGAGAAAAAGAAGGCATGGTAGCCAATATTGGGTCTGCCCTAGAACTCAATTGCGTCTCAAGTATAAATACACTAAGAATTGTCATGACTTCCTTACACACACAAATCCAATTTCTACAAGTTGAGAAAATGATAGTATCTGAGAGTCTGTGAATCTAATTGGTCACTGTAAGGAAATAACAATGTTTATGTACCAACAGCTGAATACATGGGACGCACTGATGAGATGCCAGCTTAGCATGCGTCTACCATATGTTAGGGTCCCACAAAACAGTGTTACTTACTGACATCTCCATTGAGTATGAGGATGTTTCCAAACTGCTTTGAGTGAAGAATATTAATATTCTGATAAGGCGAGTCCTTACAGTAAACTACTTCATCTATATCGTATTCTACCAGGCGCCCATCGGCTGTGGGCCAGTATCTGTCAACCTTTGCACCACGAACAACGGATGGCAATCTAAGGAGGAAAAAAATGAATTAACAGGTACAAATACGAATAAAAAAAAAAAAGACAAATCCAACCCAGGCAACAGGAATTACCCAAAATGTTTCAGTTGGAAGTGTCTGTTAGAATCTGAACATACGACAGACACCTACACTAATCAGTTATAACATTATGACCACCCACCACAGCCCCTCGAGGCATGGATGACACTAGACCTCTGAAAGTATGCAGCTGTCAGTTGCAGATCCTTTAAGTCCTATAAGTTGTGAGATGGGGCCTACATCGATCAGACTTGCTTTTCCAGCCCAACCCACAGATACGTGACTGGATTGAAATCTGGAGGATTTGAAGGCCAAGTCAACACTCCAAAGTCGTTTTGTGTTCCTCTAACCATTCTTGAATTCATCAAACTAGGCCACTTACTTCCATAACTCCTGTGATCCAGTTCTGATGCTCATGATCCCTTGTAGGTACTTTTGACTGTGGATACAGGTCACAACGGACATCCTGACCAGTCTACAGCTACGCAGCCCCACACACAACATACTGCGATGCATTGTATGTTCTGACACCTTTCTATTGGAACCAGCATGAACTTTTTCTGAAATCTGAGCTACAGTAGCTCTTCTACGGAATCGGACTGCACAGGCCAACCTATGACAGTTCGCTGTTTTTCTTTCCTTGGACCACTTTTGGTAGGTCCTGACCAATGCAGATTGGGAACATCCCACAAGAGCTGCCGTTTTGGAGTAATTTTGTCCCAGTCGTGTAGCCATTACAATCCCCACAATCATGCCAAAATTGGCAGATGACAATGTTATCCTAACGATTAAAACATATGTATAATTTATCAGCAAACATAATTCCGTCAAAGAGTCGTGGAGGAAAGATGGACACTGTACTCAAAGCATATTTACACTGAAAATCAAAGATGTTATTTAACCCCTTTCCACTGCCACCTCCTGGCCCTTCAAGAGCTTCTTAATGTCGGGAGGGGGGGCAGGCATTTCGGTCATGTGACTACTGTGATTGGCTGTCACAGCGGTCACATGATTGGAAAGCTCCTGATCGCAACTATGCATAGCGAGCTTTCCGGTTGCAACCAGTAACTGTGTTGGGAGCATGAAGGGCACGTGCTATCAGTACAAAAAAGTGCTGCATATATGTGGCTTCTCTGTGTTAAAGCCCACCCGCCAAGAGGCAGCATACATGTGTACCATTGGTGGGAAGAGGTTAATTTCAACTTAACAGTCAGTCAACATAGCAGGATTTTTTTGCCCTTTATTTCCCCTTTATTTTTATTAATCCTGCAACAAACACACTTACTGTCCTAGAGTGACAACATGTAACTACAGAAAAAGCACTTTACCTAGAAAATCTAAAATAATGTTTTGCATTTAGATATAGTTTAATTCTTTCAGTTGGTATTGTTAGTACCTGTTTAAAGATGAACTCCAGCCTTACATTTAATCTTTGTACAGTTGTACAGGCTCCTCTCCTGTACTGAAATTGCTTACTCTAATTTCACTGCAACCTGTGAGCTTCTCACAGTGTGGATTAGAAGCTGCAGCAAGTCAGACAGAGCCACCTCATTTTCAGGCTGAAGGCGTCCAGCATCATCTAGCCATTTCCTCCTCAGCCTAACTGTTCCTGGCTCTCTACTTTCATTGATTGCATTATCAGTTCTTTCACTCATGGAATCTCAGCAACACCTGAAAATGATACAAATGCAGCCTGCCTAGGTATGTCCAATCTGCCAGAATGACACCCACCCATTGAAAGCATTTTTGATGTTTGCATAACAACTTCTAGAAACCAGCTCACTGCTTTCAGGGATGGGGGCTCTTGGGGTGCTGCAAAGTTTTCAGGAAGCAACAACACCGTGCTGGCCCCTCTGAGTATGTTCTGCCTGCATTGCATAGAGAAGCACTTATGTCACTGGGTCTAAAATAAGATATGTAAGGAAACTAGGAAGGTTTTATTTAAAAATATCATTAGCATGTTGATGACGAGGGAAAGAAGGTGCCAGGCAAAATATAAGCCCATTAAACTTCAGTTTTAAGCCTTACTGCAGTCTTCTGTGCCTCCAATTTGTTTGTCTGTTATAACAGTGCTAGCAGATTAGATAGAAAACATAAGTGAGGTTTGGTGATGTTACTACTCAGGTGGACCTAACTGGATGGCTGCACACCTAGGATCTTAGAAAAATCTTATTCCAATAAGCATTATTTTCATAAAAACATAACCTGAGGTTACGAGGAAGCACTAACAGTGTGAAAAGTGCTTGTCACCCCTCTATCTCACTTGCATGTGGATTTTGACTGTTTTTATGAAAATTATCCATGTTTGAAAAACCATCCATGATTTTTAGAAGATCTTAGTTGTACAGCTGTCTGGATTTTGCTGTTTGTGCTAAACAGTTTTAAGCTGTGCTGGCATCCTTTTGAACTGTACAGGTGGCATCCTGGGTTTGAACTTACCCGGAGCAGCAGGTACATGTTGATTGCTGCTCAGTGTTGTTCTTGCCAGAGGCTCGGACATGAGGAAACAAAAGTCCTGCCACCTTTCTTAAGGAAACAAATACTCACAAGACCAGTGGTCTCCAAACTGTGATCCCTCCCTTGCTTTTATCCAGCCCTTGGGGTGATATTTTATTCACTGACACCAATCAAGGGCACAATTCCTCCCAAAGACACCAATGATAGGACACAGTTCCTCCCAATGATACCAACAATGGGGTCCAATGACACCAACATTGGGGCCCAATGCTTCCCAGTGACACCAACAATGGGGCCTAATGACACCAATGATGGGGCACAATTCCTCCCAATGACACCAATGATGGGGCACAATTCCTCACAATGACACTAACAATGGGGTTCAATGAAACCAATGATGGGGCACAATTCCTCCCAATGACAACAATGATGAGAGATTGTTTACTCCCACTGACGCTTGGACATTTTGTACCACCGATGGCCACAGTACGCCCCCCCCCTAAAGTCTAAAGGACAGTAAACTGGCCTTTTGTTTAGAAAGTTTGGAGATCCCTGCATTAGACACACACCTTTTTTGTTATATAGGTACATATGCTAAAAAAAAATGGAGCAATGGTTTTACATTTGGATGTTACTTTCTGCTTTCCATCTAAATGTGTTACGACTTTCACTGGCATCTACAGAACTACGATGTATAGAATTTCAAACTCTAGACATATGGATGGGAGAAAAACATCTTCCCCGGGGAGATATTAACTGTCTATAGCCAAAAACTACAGACATTAAATGGGATTCCTACCACATAAAATGTTAATTGGCAGCCGTATGGTGCTGCTAAAACACAAGCGTGGGTGTTCTACAACTCAAGGGAGACACAAGTTTATAACAACTTACAAAAATAAACCAAGAGCAGCAAACAGTTCTCATTTAAATGTCCTATATAACAGAAATAATCCTGTGGAAATCATTTACCTTGAGACTATGTGAACACATTTTGTTAAAAGTTACCTAAAATAATTGCTGCATATATTCAAAGAAGTCTAAGCTACATGAACTTTAGAGCCAATATATTCTGTGACTGATGTACGGATGAAACAGTTGGAACCTCGGGCTGAGAAATTCCCACACATCCCATCTGCTGTGGCACACGGTTAGCCAATTAATATTCATTTACATTAAAGTGGCGCACAGAGGTATGAATTGTACACTTGGTGCATACAAAATGCTTTTCTCTTGCTCCCCAACTTTTAATTAGTGTAGTAAACCAGCGCTGTTCCAATTAATCTGAAAGTTTTTCGGAGCCCAATAATTAATATGTAATGAATTTCTATGACAGTAACCTATAAATCTGAAAACTTGAATCTTGTTAGCGGTCAGTATGTGAAAGGGAGGTGAAAGCAAACAGAAAAATCAACAAAAGAGTAGTAGGTAGATTAAAAAAGATTATGGATGATAACAGTGTAGTAACTAGGTTGTGGGTGACCATATACAGTAGGTGGTGTGCACAACCTTGGGTACTCACTTGTATTGAATACCTCTGTCTCTATGCAGCTCCTTTGGGGAGGTCACACTCAATGCACTGGTAAAGCTCAAATCCAGTTTTAATAGTTGAACTTAAAGCTTCACTCTCTTAATCAACGTTGACTATTTTTAATCCTTATGTTGCTGCCATTCATAAATAGAGAGATGTTAAAGTGGTTCTAAAGGTTCAAGGTTTTTTTACTCCCCCCCTCCAGCCCCCCTTTTATACCTACCTGAGCCCCATCTTGCTCCAGCGATGTGCATGCCAATCACATGCCAGTGAGCCAATGAGGAGAGAGCAGGGGCCGGGCAGGACTGAGCCACCCTTGTCTATGAATGGACACACAGAGCGTGGCTCGGGAGCAAGCTGCTTGCTACTGGGGCACTTGGCAGGGGGGAGGAGCCAGGACCGGCAGCAGGGAACCCAAAAAAAAAAAAAAGAGGATTGGGGCTGCTCTGTGCAAAACCATTGCACTGAACAGGTAAGTAGAACATGTTTATTTTAAAAAAAAATCCTTTAGATCCACTTTAAGGTGATTTTTTAATTTTTTTTTCAGTTACTTCCTGGTTTCCAGGCCTAGGAAAAAGTTGTCATTGAGGGAGCCTTCAGATAGGGAGGAAGGTCTTTCTCAGCTAAGCATACCTTGCTGCCTGCATGCATGAGCTAAAGTAGTTCTAAAGCCTCAAGAAGCCCCTCACCCCCCTTATTCTTACATGAGCCTGATCCAGCAATGTGCATGAGAGCAGCAGCTCCCCCCGATGTCTCCCTTTTCATTGGGCAGACTGATAGAAGCAGCACCCACTGGCTCCCGCTGCTGTCAATCAAACACTGTGACGAAGGAGCGGGTGGGGCCGAGACGCCCATTCTGAATGCCGGGAGGAACTAGTGAGCCAATCAGGAGACGGAGGGGGTGGCCGTGCCACAGCTCCGCGTGTGAAAGGACACACAGAGCCGCTGATCGGGAGCACGCCAGCTTGGGTGCGCCCATTGCAAGCTGCTTGCTGTGGGGGCACCCGGCAGGAGGGAGGAGCCAGGAGCGGGACCTGAGAAAAGGAGGATTTGGGCTGCTCTGTCCAAAAACCATTTCACAGAGCAGGTGAGTATAACATGTTTGTAAAATCTTGTTTTTTTTATTAACCACTTCAGCCCCGGAAGGATTTCACACTTTAGGACCAGAGCACTTTTTGCGATTCGGCGCTGCATCGCTTTAACTGACAATTGCGCGGTCGTGCGGCGTTGTACCCAAACGAAATTTGCGTCCTTTTTTTCCCACAAATAGAGCTTTCTTTTGGTGGTATTAGATCCCCTCTGCGCCATTTCTGATCGCCGCTATAAACAAAAGAAGAGCGACAATTTTGCAAAAAATCCCAAATTTCTTACTCTTTGCTAAAATACAAATCCAAAAAAAAAAATATAAAAAAACATTTTTTTTCATCGGTTTTGGCCGATTTATATTCTTCCTCATATTTTTGGTAAAAAAAATCGCAGTCGGCGTTTATTGATTGGTTTGTGCAAAAGTTGCCGTGTTTACGGATGATGAGAATTCGTTTCTGGGGTTTTTAATTTTTTATTTTTTACTAGTAATGGCGGCGATCTGCGTTTTTTTAGTGGTACTGCGATATTGCGGCGGACATGTCGGACCATTTTGACACTTTTTTGGGACCATTGGCATTTATACAGCGATCAGTGCTATAAAAATGCACTGATTACTGTGTAAATGCCATTGGCAGTGAAGGGGTTAACCTGCAGGGGGCGCTCTAAGGGTTAACTGTGTTCCCTGGGCGTGTTCTAACTGTGTGTGGGCTGCCCTGACTGGGGAAAGGGGATGATCACAGCTTCCATGTAGAGGAAGGCTGTGATCATCGCCCTTCCCCCTGTTTACATACACGGACCTCCGTTCTCTCGCTGCGGGGGGGCCATCGCAGGTAGCAGGCGGAGATCGAGTCCGCCCTACCCGCTCCCTGGCCCCCCCAGACACAGTGAGCGCGCCTCCGGCGGCGCGCGCGCGCTCACAATATTAGTTATCGCGTGACAGCGGTTTGCGATAACGAGCCACCTTGTCGCCGTCACACTGCGGCGGGCGGTCGGCAAGTGGTTAAATAATCACTTTATGCCTCTTCTGGGAATTGTCTATATTGTCAAAACAACCAGATTTAACCACTTCAGCTTTGGAAGGTTTAACCCCCTTTATGATTAGGCTATTTTTTTCCTATTTAGCACTGTGCTACTTTAACTGGTAATTGCACAACACTGTACCCAAACAAAATTTATATCATTTTTTTTTCACACAAATAGAGCTTTCTTGTGGTGGTATTTGATCATCACTGGGTTTTCTTTTATTTTTTATTATGTAAAAAAAAAAAAAAAAAGCCTGAAAATTTTGAAAAAAAAAACTTTTTTTTTAAATTTCTGCTACAAAACATATCCAATAAAAAATTAAAAAAATCGAATGTCTTCATAAATTTTGGCCAAATTGTATTCTGCTACATGTCTTTGATAAAAAAAAAAAATCACAATAAGTGTGTTGATTGGTTTGCGTGAAAGTTATAGCGCCTACAAACGATGGTATATAAATTGTAATGGCAGTGATCAGGGACAGTGATAGTGCGGCGGACAATCTGATACTGACACTGGGGGGAACTGACTAACTGCCACTGACATCACCATTGTCATTACAGTGATCAGCGATGATACTATACACTGTCACTGTACAAACGACACTGGCTGGAAATGGGTTAACATCAATGGCGATCATGGGGTTAAATATGTGCCGATTTGTAATACGTGTAAAGTGTGCTGCATTTACCAATGGATCTCTAAAATTCTCTTCCCTGCTTTTCAGGAATGAGAAACGGTACACGTTTCCTCTGTACAGAGCTCTGTGTTGTGATTGCACACAGCTGATTAGCAGGTCCTGGCCGTGAAACATTGGATTCATCAATAGGCTCCCGCTGTGTAAAATCACAGCGGGTTACTGGGCATGGAGGAGGAGGGAGAGACTGGGCTGTCATTTAGGATCTCTATACACACCCACATGTGTGATGTCAATATCATGTGACCTGGCTAGCTCAGCTCAACAAGGAAATGTTCTCTCCAGCAATAGAGGCCAAACTGAGCATGTGCAGCTTTACTACCCTCACTGTATTATCTGGCCTTGCCAAGAGAGACCCTGCAGGAGGGGAGGGTCTGTCCATACAGGATCAAAGAGCCTTTTTACACAATACAGAGGATTAGCCCCTTAAGTTCCACAGTGAGTATAACAAGCATGCTATTCTGCATATACAGACTAATTTTACTGTTGTGGGTTTAGTAACACTTTCATCTGCCTAGATTTTGTCTTCCCTGGTTCCTTTTATCTCCCTCATCAATATGCTAAATACATTTTTTATAAAAAATGATTCTATTTTCATTAGATATATTTTAGACACTGTGATGTAATCATTGGGTCTCTGTTCTTTTTTATCCACTTAAGGTTCACCCTATAGCAGATATACTGCCACAGGGCGGCCCTTCTGTGCAGAATCACATATATATGCATGATCCTGCACTTCCGCCTTGGAGGCACGCGTCCGATGATTGCTCACAACAGAAGCCGATCTGCAGTTGCCAGCACTCACCAAAGCGCCGGGCAGACACACACATCAGGGCTCTGTCTATGAAAACAAGGCAGATCTCAGTTCTGACAATAGGAAAGTGATGGATTTTGTGTCCCTGCAAAGCAAGGAATAAAATCCATCACTTCACTTAGTAAGCGGCACACATTTTACACAAAAACACTGGGTAGGCACACAGTTAACCCTTTGATCGCCCTAAATGTTTAACACCTTCCCAGCCAGTGTCATTAGTACAGTGACCGTGCATATTTTTAGCACTGATCACTGTATTAATGTCACTAGTTCCCACAAAGTTTTAAAAGTGTTAGTGCCTGATTGTCCACCGCAACATCGCAGTCCCGCTATAAGTCGCTGAACACCGTCATACTATATGCCATAGTTTGGAGATGCTATAACTTTTGCGCAAACCAATCAATATACGCTCATTGGGATTTTTTTTACCACAAATATGTAGCAGATTACATATTGGCCTTAATTTATGAAAATTTTATTATTTTTTTTTTATTTATTGGATATCTTTTATAGCAGAAACTTAAAAAATATTGTTTTTTTCCAAAAAGTTTTGATCTATTTTTGTTTAAATAAATAAAAAATAAAAATGAAAAACCCAGTGGTGATCAAATACCACCAAAAGAAAGCTCTATTTGTGAGGAAAGAAATAACATATATTTTATTTAAGTAGAGTACTGCATGACCGCGCATTTATCAATTAAAGTAACGCAGTGCCATATCCCAAATAAATGGCCTGGTCATGAAGGGGGGTAAATCTTCCGGAGGTCAAGTGGTTATGCCATGCAGGCAGATCATGTCTGATGGGAGGGGCTGGCAGGGTGCTGTACATAGCTTCCTGAAAATGTCACATCACCCTTCCCTCAGGACTCCAGACATCTCAAGTCTCCTGCGAGTTGAGGGAGTCTCCCACATTTGGCCGCATTTGATCTCCCGGCTGGACCAGTCACTCAGCCACAGACAGAAGAGAGAGCAGCCCTAATGGCCGAATGGAGTGACAGGCGGAGGTGATGACGTCCCCGTCTGTGTGAGGTGGAGGACTAACAAAGTCCCTCCTCCTAGATAGACAGAACACTGATCCAGTAATACATTGAGTCAGTGTGATGTGTATCATAGGAGGCGGGACTTTGTTACAGTTGCCACGGGGATATTCAAATCCTTGAAAGAGGCAGAGTTCTATGGTCAGGCTGCATTTCATGGGCACAGGTAAGGCTGCACTTCATAGGCACTGGTTAGGCTGCACTTCATGGGCACGGTTAGGCTGCACTTCATGGGTACTGGTTAGGCTGCACTGCATGGGCACTGGTAAAGCTGAACTTCACGGGCACTGGTTAGGCTGCACTTCATGGACACTGGTTAGGCTGCACTTCATGGGCACTGGTAAGGCTGCACTACATGGGAACTGGTTAGGCTGCACTACATGGGGCACTGGTAAGGCTGCACTACATGGGAACTGGTAAGGCTGCACTACATGGGCACTGGTAAGGCTGCACTACATGGGAACTGGTTAGGCTGCACTTCTTGGGCACAGGTAAGGCTGCATTTAATTGGCATTGGTAAGGCTGCACTTTACTGGTACTGGTATAGCTGCATTTCATTGGCACTGATCAGGCTGCATTTAATTGGCACTGGCTGCATTTAATTGGCACTGGTAAGGCTGCATTTAATTGGGGGGGGGGGTCGTCGCAAAGTTTCACCTCCATGAAATTAGTTTGCCACCTCCCTGGAAGGAGTTTTTGCAGGTTGAGGTGTCTGGGACTCCCTTTTAAGAGTTCTCAGTCATGATGCAAGCAGTAAGCTGGCTCTTGGGAAGAGTTATGCAAATACCAAAATGTCTTCCTGGGTGGTTTCCAGCTTGGAGGAGTTGCCAAATCCTAAGCTGAGTGCATTTGCATGCATATTGCACTAGGTAACACACAAATGTGATGCTGAGCCTCCATTAATACAATAACTGACGTCCCTTGAATAAAAGGAGCAGATCAAGAACCGAAAATCGGGAGATGATGCTGGGCATCTTCCTGCCCTGAAACGAGGCTGGTTTTATCTGACTTTCTGCAGCTTCTAATGAACAGTCTGAGAAGTGTGCAGTGAAATCAGAGTAAACAATGGTAGTACAGAAGAGGAGCCCGTATAAATGTGCAATCCTGACCTTGCATACCGTATCAAATGTATTTAAATAACTGAGAAAGGTAGAATTAGATATCAAGTTACGTACACCTTTTCTCACAAATATACAAAACATAAAATAATGCATTAAGAATAAAAAAGGTATATATATCGCATTCCATAATACGTCATATAAGATTGCAATAGTGCAATGCTTCTAAAAAAGTCAAATTAGCCACCGCTTCAAAATAAAGACATAAAAAAAAACAAAAAACAGTATATTACAATTATCAAGTAGCTTGGCTATAAAAACAAATGGTCTCAGCAGAGAAGCTATGTCTGTCAATGAACATACTAATGGTCATAAAAGTTCTGCCTAAGTGTAAGGGAATACAAATGTTCTGTTTAGAAATATTAGCTGTACACCACTAGATGGTGCTAGCTTATAACATTCACCACATAGAAAGATACAATTGTACACTATCTGGCTAAAAGGGTGGGCAATCATTACATCTGCTACAGTGGGTATAGAAAAGAATCACCCCCCCCCCCCCTTTACAATAATCACATTTTGTTGCTGTGCACTCTCAAATGAACACAGACGCAGCTTTTGTTTTATCCAGCTGTATTTGCTCAGTGCAACTTAATAACATCCAAGTAAAATATATAACACCAACATGTAAAAAAAAATTTAAAAAGATAAACAAAATCATTGAGTTGGAAAAAGGATCACCCCCTTATGTCAGTATTTTGTTGAACCACCTTTTGCTTTAATTACAGCCTTTAGTCTTTTGGAATATGTCTCTACTAACTTTGCACATCTAGAATTTTCAATATTTGCCCAAGTTGCTCAAGTTCAGTTAAATTTGATAGTGACTGTTGGTGGACCACAGTCTTCAAGTCATTCCACAGATTTTCAATGGGATTTAAGTCTGGGCTCTGACTAGGCCATGCAAGGACAATCGCCTTTTCTCCTTCATCCACTGTGTGGTCATTTTTGCTGTGTGTTTTGGGTCATTGTCATGTTGGAAGGTAAACCTTCTTCCCATTGACAACTTTCTGGCAGTGGGCAGCAGATTTTCCTCAACAATTTTATGGTATTTTGCCCCATCCATTTTTCCTTCTATCGTGACAGGTGCTTCAGTTCCTGCTGCAGAGAAACGCCCCCATAACAGGATATTACCACCTCCATGCTTTACTGTAGGAATGGTGTTATTTGGATGGTGAGCTGTATTGGATTTCCACCAGACATCTTGTTTGGTGTTAAGGCCAAATAGTTCAATTTTAGTCTCATCTGATCAGAAAACCTTTTTCCATGTGGCCTCAGGATCTTCAAGGCGCATTTTGGCAAAGCTCAGTCATGACTGCATGTGGCCTTTCTTGAGTGGCTTTTTACTTGCACCTCCCAAACAAGCCACATTTGTGGAGAATTTGTGATATTGTTGTCACATGCACACAATGACCGCTCTTTGTCATAAATTCGTGTAACTGCTTCAGAGTTGCTGTAGGCCTCTTGGTAGCTTCTCTGACCAGTTTCCTCCTGGCTCTTTCATCCAGTTTGGAGCAATGTCCTAATCCAGGGAGGGTCTGTGTTGTACCAAATACCCTCCAATTCTTAATATACAGTTGTGTTCATAAGTTTACATACCCTGGCAGAATTTATGATTTATTGGCCATTTTTCAGAGAATATGAATGATAACACAAAACTTTTCTTTCACTCATGGTTAGTGTTTGGCTGAAGCTATTATCAATCAACTGTGTTTACCCTTTTTAAATCATAATGAAAACAGAAACTACCCAAATGACCCTGATCAAACGTTTACATACCCCAGTTCTTAATACCGTGTATTGCCCCCTTTAACATCAATGACAGCTTGAAGTCTTTTGGGGTATTTGTGGATGAGGCTCTTTATCTTCTCAGATGATAAAGTTGCCCATTCCTCTTGGCAAAAAGCCTCCAGTTCCTGGAAATTCTTGGGCTGTCTTGCATGAACTGCACGTTTGAGATCTCCCCTGAGTGGCTCAATGATATTGAGGTCAGGAGACTGAGATGGCCACTCCTTAACCTTCACTTTATTCTGCTGTAGCCAATGACAGGTCGACTTGGCCTTATGTTTTGGATCATTGTCATGTGGGAATATCCAAGTACGTCCCATGAGCAGCTTCCTGGCTGATGAATGCAAATGTTCCTCCAGTATTTTTTGATAACATACTGCATTCATCTTGCCATCAATTTTGATCAAATTTTCTGTGCCTTAGTAGCTCACACATTCCAAAAAATCAGCGATCCACCTCCGTGTTTCACAGTAGGAATGGTGTACCTTTCATCATAGGCCTTGTTGACTCCTCTCCAAATGTAGCCTTTATGGTTGTGGCCAAAAAGCTAAATTTTGGTCTCATCACTCCAAACGACATTGTGCCAGAAGGTTTGAGGCTTGTCTCTGTGCTGTTTGGCGTATTGTAAGCGGGATACTTTGTGTCATTTGCGTAGTAATGGCTTTCTTCTGGCAACTCGACCTTGCAGCCCATCTTTCTTCAAGTGCCTCCATATTGTGCATCATGAAACAGCCACACCACGTTTTCAGAGTCCTGTATTTCACCTTAAGTTATTTGTGGGTTTTTCTTTGTGTTCCGAACAATTTTCCTGGCAGTTGTGGCTGAAATTTTAGTTGGTCTTCCTGACAGTGGTTTGGTTTCAACAGAACCCTTCATTTTTCACTTCTTGATTTGAGTTTGAACACTGCTGATTGTCATTCTCAAATTCTTGGACATCTTTTTATATCCCTTTCCTGTTTTATACAACTACCTGTTCCCGCAGATCCTTTGACAATTCTTTTGCTTTCCCCATGACTCAGAATCCAGAAACGTCAGTGCAGCACTGGATGAAAGATGCAAGGGTCTGTCAGGAGTCCAGAAACTCATTGATCTTTTATATACACACACTAATTACAAGCAAACAGGTCGCAAGGTGAGGAGGGTTACCTTTAATAGCCATTCAAACCCCCTTGTGTCAACTTGTGTGCATGTTATCAGGCCAAAATCACCAGGGTATGTAAACTTTTGATCAGGGTAATTTTTTGATCTTTTTTTGGATCCATCTCCTGACTTGTGCCTGTCCACAAATTTATCCCAGAAATCTTTTGACAGTGCCTTGCCACCCATAGTTGTTTCCTTCGGTTGCACTATCAGGGACTGAAATGCTCCAGGAAAGCTCTTTTCATGCTGAGCTAATCAAAATCACAGTCGAAAGTCAAATGGATTTGTGTGTCATTGAGAAAGTGATTAGCTACACCTGGTTGAGTTTGCAAGTCATTTTTAGGGGTGGTCCTTTTTGCAACACACTGATGCGGTTTTTGATTTATTTTTTTCTGACATGTTAGTGTTATATCTTTCACCTAGATGTTATAAGCTGCATACAAAAAAAACTGTGTCTGTCTTCATTTCAGGCTGCAAAGCAACAAAAAAGGCCTTTACTGTTCCAGCATAACTGTGCCCCTGTGCACAAAGCCTGCTCCATAAAAACATGGTTTGACATGGCTGGTGTGGAGAAATTTGAGTGGCCTGCATGGAGCCCTGGCCCCAACCATACCAAAACCTCTAGGATGAATGTGAGCCAGGTCTTTTCATCAAACATCAGTACCTGATCTCACAATAACTCTTTTGGCTGAATGGGCCCAAATTGCCACAGGCGCACTCCAAAAGTTTGTGGAAAGCATTCCTGGAAGAGTGGAGGCTGTTATAGTTGGAAAGGGCAGAGACAACTCCATACTGATGGCCATGGTTTAGGAAGTGGATGTCCAACAATCTCTTATAGATATTGCAGTGCCACAACATTGTAAAGAGGTCCAGATGTAACCTAATTCCAGTAAAAGTCAGGGGAACAATCCAAAATGTAGCCAATGTGTTTCGGGAGTCCAAGAGCAGCCTCTCCATTAGAGCTAGAGTGGCAATGTGAATGAACAAGTAGTAAACCAAAGCTTTAATGTTATTTTTTTCCAGTGTGATTACCAGTACAAGCCTTGTCAGCAGCTGGTTTGACAGGTGTCCACAAACTGGCCGACCCTGTAAAAGATGTAGGTGACCCGTGAAGTGGGGGGGGGGGGGGGATTTTAGACTTCCTGTCATTTAGCCGGAAACAAATCTTTCAAACCTCTGGGGACCGATCTCGTATCCCATGTTGGACAGTCATACGACAATTTGTAAAAACTATAGAGAAATGTGTTTAGACTACTGTCTTTGTGTCGATGTCTAACGGTATACTCGTTCATTTTTCGAACGAACAAAACACCTAAATGTACGTAAGATATCCTTAACACAACCGGTCAAACACCTGTGGACAGTTTGGTCGACGACTGTTCCGAACATGACCATTAGTGTGACCTTTTTTTATTGTAATTTCGAAACCAAATGATGAACAAGTAAGTGTAACGGTGAGATCGAGATTACCTCTCCGACGAGAACCTGAGGGCTTTGTGTAACCGATGTAAAACCTAACAAGGGGACTGAAAATGACCTTAATCCAATGTAGACCTGGAGAAATGTTACAACACCGTGACGTTATAGATATTCTCTAACAACCTGTAGGTGAAGGATTTGGTACCGGTAGTCATACCTC
>BLSH010167782.1:1194751-1218331 GCA_018402905.1 Glandirana rugosa | reverse complement strand
CGTTCAGTGCAGATCCCCTCCTTCAGTGCAGACTACCCTTAAGTGCAGATCCCCCCTCTATCAATGCAGACAATCCCTTATCAGTGAAGACCCCCCCATTCAGTGCAGACCCCCATATCAGTGCAGACCTCCCCTCTATCAGAGCAGACCCCCCTTCTATCAGTGCAGAGCCCCCCTTCAGCGCAAACTCCCCCCTCTATCAGTGCAGACCCCCCCTATTCAGTGCAGACCCATAATTTGCATAATGTACATACCTAACATCACAGGATTCATGATCCTCCTGGTGCCTGCAGGAGGTGGGCAGATGACAGCTCTGTCGCCCGGGGGATCTTCATGCGGCTGGCTTACAGGACTCTCTTTCAAGTGGAGAGGGGAGGGGCCTCCGACCCGAGCAGCTAATAGGCTGCAGTTTACAAGTGAATTGCTTTGCTTGTACTAAAGAGAGCAGCACCAGGTTGGAGGCCCCTACCGTCTGCACTGTACACACAGAAGAGAGTACTGATAGCCGCATGGAGATCGCCCGCGGGCCACGGCCATGTGTAGCACAACGCTGTTCCTCCTCCTCTCAAGATGTAAACAGAAAGGAGGGGGAGGCGGCTTCGCTCCGCTCGGCTGTGCGAGGAGCGGGGACAGCTCAGCCTCAGACAGCCCGCGAGAGATGCAGAGCCAGATCGGTGCAGTTACGTTGCACTGGGCTCTGCCAACGGGTGTCACCCCTCTGGTGGGTGTCACTCGGGTGCAGCCCCCCCCCCCAGCGATGCCACTGCTTACCTGTAAGAGATATGATGTACAGGCCAGAGTATTGCACCATATAGTAACATCCTAAAGAGCTGGGTTTTATTGCTACTCACTCTACTTGTTACTTTTTGTAACCATTGCAATGTTCAATGATAATATGGTGCCTCTCACATAAGCACATAATACATGAACAAGTACAAAATGGATGAACATTTAATCTGTGCTAATAAAGACTGGCAAATGTTAGTGATGGCTATAACCCTGACAGCTCATACACACTCAATATAGACTTTTTGCCTGTAGCCGATTTACTAACCAATTTGACCATATGTTTGGGTACCAAATTGTCAATTGTGGGCTGTCATTACTGATATCCATCTGAAACTGCTAGCTGCCTGCGATGTTAATCAATGGCTGGATGTAGCCTGAAGCATAACATCGAAGGAGCAGGATGGAAAATGTATCTTGCACAAAAGAAATTCTAACAGTAAAGTGCGGTTTTCGTTCTGGAAAGTCCACTAACTCCAAACTTGAATGCTAAAAGGAAATTAAATTTTTAATAGCATTCGAAGGGCATTCACCAGATGTCTTAGGGTATTGTAAAATGTACTGATAAGATTTTTCTCCAAAAAAATAAAAAATAAAAATCTACCAATGTGTGGCCAGCTAAAGAATAAAAACATGTGCTGCTATCCACAGATACGGTGATGTTCATTGTCTTAATTGTGACCATTGTTTGCAATCCTTTACCCATTGTTCACTCATATGGGCACTGGTTTTCTAAAAGGTAGAAAACAGAAGTTTTTTCATCTCAAGTTGTCATCACACATCACTTAAGGAATATTATGTAATTCACTAATTAATGGTAAGGAAATGATCAGTTGCAATGTATTTGAGTAAACATTCATAAAAGATAACAACCCTCATTTTGGGTGTTAACTCAAAGTTAATAATCATAGAAAAGTTCCCTGGCATCAATAACTGCTGCCAGAAGGCATTTGCGATAGGAAGATTTGCATGTCTGTGGCATGTAATTTAAAAAAAGGTTCAATGATATCATCACAAGCAAAATATGCGCTGCTCAATCTAAGATCCCACCAACCTCCACAAAACCAAATTTAAACTGATACTACATTTTCTTACAGAAGTAAAACAACTATAGCCTATAAAACAGCCAACCTTTCTACTGTTTAAACTAGATATTGAGTTACCCAGATAATGGTCCCTGAGAAAACTGAAAAAAACGGACTAATGATCTGACAACCCTGGGTTACACATTTCCTACTTCCCAGCTTTGACGAAGGCTTATTGCACCTGTACTCTTTCCTTTTCTTCCCCCCTTCCTCACTGTCTGCGAGAACACCTAAACCTAGAATAGATCCTATGTAGAAAGTACAGACCAGAGTATTGCACTCAACCATATTGTAACATCCTAAAGAGCTGGGTTTTAATATCATCACTGTATTTGTTACTTTCTGTAACCTAACCGTCCTTATGTTCAATGATGATATGGTACCCCTCACATAAGCACATACAGTCATGGCCAAAATTATTGCCACCCCTGCATATCTGTCAGATAATCGTTGCAATTACAAATGTTTAGGCATTCTCATGTTTCTTTTGTTTGCATTGGTATGACACAAAAGTGGAGAAACAAAAAGCCTAATCTGACACCTTCCACGCAAAAAAAATGGACTGAACAAAATTATTAGCACCTTCTCAAAATTGTAAGAAATAATTGCATTCCAAGTTTGTGATTAATTTGTAAATAAACTCACCTATATCAATTAACAGGTTCTGACAATATAGAAATCACACCAGCAACCAGCTAAAGCGGAGTTCTACCCAAAAGTGGAACTTCAGTGTTGGTGACCCCTGACATGCCACAATCGGCATGTCATTTTTTTTTTGGGGGGGGGGCAGATACCTGGTTTTGACAGGTATCCAGCTCCCACTTCCTCTTCTGGCACCGCAGAGCTGGAAGGACGTTCACCTCTCTCCCCTCCGTCCCGGCAATCTTCCGGGACACGTCACAGGTCCCAGAAGATTGCCTGGCCATTCAGAGCGCTACAGCGTGGTTCACGCATGCGCAGTGCACGCCCGGCTTTGAAGCCACAGCCGGGAACCCACAGTTGCAATGCCGGCGCCACATGGAGGAGGGGGAGAGGAGCGAGGGAGCGGGCAGCCACATCGCTGCACAGGTGAGTGTCTGATTATTAAAAGTCAGCAGCTACACTTTTTGTAGCTGCTGACTTTTAAATGGGTGGAACTCCGCTTTAAAATGGTGAAAAATTAACTCAACCATTCTGTTGTGTGTCTCTGTGTGTCACACAGAGCATGGAGAAGAGAAAGAGCAACAAAGAATTGTCTGAGGATTTGAGAACAAAAATTGTGGAAAAGCAAATGTGGACAATCAAGGTTACAAATCCATCATCAGAGATGTTAATGTTCCTGTGTTCACTGTGAGCAACATTGTCAAGAAGTTTACAGCCCCATGACACTGTAACTAATCTCCCTGGATGTGAACGAAAGAGAAAAATTGATCAAAGAGTTTTCCACAACTTACCTAAGGAAGCAAAAATCCTTTTGGGAGAATGTGCTGTGAACAGACAAAACACAATGACAGCTTTTTGGTAAAGCCCATCAATTCTACTGTTTTCGGAAAAAGAAATGAGGCCCTTAAAGAAAAGAATGCAGTCCCTACAGTCAAACATGGTGGAAGTTCACTGATGTTTTGGGGTTGCTTTGCTGCTTCAGGCACTGGATGTCTTGACTGTGTGCATGGCATTATGAAATCTGAAGAAAGAAATTCTGGGGTGCAATGTAGAGCCCAGTGTCAGAAAGTTGGGTCTCTGTTAGAGCTCATGGGTTTTACAGCAGGACAATGACCCAAAGCACATGCTAAAAGCCCCTAGAAATGGGTTAAGACAAAGCGTTGGAGAGTACTGAACTGGCCAGCAATGAGTCCAGATCTAAATCCCATAGAGTACCTGTGGAGAGATCTTAAAACAGCAGTTGGGAAAATGAATCCTTCCAATCTGAAAGACCTGGAGCAGTTGGCAAAAGAAGAGTGGTCCACAATTCCAGTAGAGAGGTGTAAGAAACTCATTGATGGTTACAGGAAGCATTTTGTTTCAGTTATTTTTTCCAAGGGGTGTGCTACCTCATATTAAATAGAGGGTGCCAATAATTTTATTCAGTCTATTTTTGGATGTGTGGAATGTATCCGATTTGGCTTTTTGTTTCTCCACTTTTTTGTGTCATACCAATACAAACAAAAGAAATAAACATAAGAATGCCTAAACATTTGTAATTTCAGCAGGGGTGCCGACATTTTTGGCCATGATTAACATATTGAACAAGAAAAAAAAATGGTGAACATTTAATGTATGTCAATAAATAAAAGGCAACTTCTAGAGATGGCTATAACCTTGTCACAAGTCAAACCAAAAAACACCATCCAGCGCTCAATCCCAGGACTTCCCCAAACAAAAGTACTGAGATAGGCAATCGTCTCAGCGATGCAGCCCTCCTCGGACTGGGCAGTCTTTCC
Source organism: Glandirana rugosa (assembly GCA_018402905.1). Taxonomy (NCBI): domain Eukaryota; kingdom Metazoa; phylum Chordata; class Amphibia; order Anura; family Ranidae; genus Glandirana; species Glandirana rugosa. The sequence goes on along the minus strand of BLSH010167782.1, from coordinate 1,214,040 downwards.
AAGCATGGAAAAAAAATACACAAGAGGGCGCAAACGCCTAGTGCATTACCACAAAAAAAAAAAAAAAAAAACACTTAAGGACCTGAAGGATTTCCCACGTTAGGACCAGAGCACTTTTTGCGATTCGGCACTGCGTCGCTTTAACTGACAATTGCGCGGTTGTGTGACATTGTACCCAAACAAAATTTGCGTCCTTTCTTTCCCACAAATAGAACTTTCTTTTGGTGGTATTTGATCACCTCTGCGTCATTTCTGATCTCCACTATAAACAAAAAAAGAGCCACAATTTTGCAAAAAAAAAACCCCATTATTTCTTACTTTTTGCTAAAATACATATCCAAAAAAAAAAAAATGTATTCATGAGTTTTGGCCGATTTATATTCTTCCTCATATTTGTGGTAAAAAAATAATTGCAATCGGCTTTATTGATTGGTTTGCGCAAAAGTTGCCGCGTTTACAAACCATGAGAATTATATTCTCAAATTTTTTTTTTTTTACTAGTAATGGCGGCGATCTGCGACACATTTTTGGGACCAATGACATTTATACAGTGATCAGAAATGTAAATATCAACTGATTACTGTGCAAATGTCATTGGCAGTAAAGGGGTTAACCTGCAGGGGGTGATGTAGGGGTTAACTGTGTTCCCTAGACGTGTTCTATCTGTGTGGGGGCTGGGCTGCCAGGGTCATAAGAGATCTAACTGATCCCAGTGACAGGGATCAGTAGATCTCCCACATGCTGCCTGACAGAGGGAAAAACGGGGAACCTCCGATGTAAACTTGGCGGTTCCCCGTTTTTCTTCTCTGCTAGGCAATCACGGCTCGCCAGCGGAGATCGAGTCCGCCCGACCCGCGGCCACACTTCTGTAGAGTGCGGCGGGCAAGAGAGCACGCCGCTGGTGGCGCACTGCCACACGCGAGCCGCCGTTCATAGACGGCGATTCGCGGGACGCTGCCACTCTGCAGCAGTAAAAATACACGAGCCGGTCGGGAAATGGTTAAAAGCACATAAATGCGTTATACTCATAAGGTGAGAATAAAATCAAGCATGCCGTATATAACTCTCCAACTCGTGAGACGGGTGACTCTACGGCCACACGGTGGAAAAGCTTGCGCGTTTCCGGGGACAGACCCCTTGCTCAGAGCTTTTCCACACGGTGGAAAAACGTACGTTTTCCGGTGTAAAGACCCCCTTCCTCAGAGCTCTGAGGAAGTGGATCTATGCCCTGAAACGCGTAAGCTTTTCCACTGTGTGGCCGTAGAGTCACCCGTCTCACCAGGTGGAGCGTTGTTTATGGCATGCTTGATTTTATTCCCACAGTATAATACGGTGCTTCACAGTTCTGATAAATATTTTTTTTTTGTGGTAATGCACTAGGTGTTTGCGCCCTCTTGTGTGTATATATATATATATATATATATATATATATATGTATATGTATATATATTTTTTCTATAACCCTGTCAGTTCATACACATTCAGTCTTGACTTGAAGTGCCTGTAGCCTACTTACTAACCAATTTGATCAAATCTTTGGGTACCAAACTTGTGAACTGTGGGTGGTCATTGCTGATCTTCTGAAACTGCTAGTTGCCTGCAATGCTAAATCACTGGCTGGATGTAGCCTAAAGCATAGATGTGGATGATTTAATTTATATATTGCAGGTACACATATATATTTAAAACGTCAATTTACGAAGCACTTAATATGTAAGTTGTACATTCACATCAGTCCCTGCCCTAAAGCAGTGTACAATCTAAGGTCCCTAACCCACATTCATACATACACATACTAGGGCAGGATCCAATTAAAGGAAAAATTCACCTTAAGAGAAAAATCTGTAAGGTGAACTTACACTGAAACCCCTCCCCATCCCTCCCCCCCCCCCCCAGGTCCTGCTGCCCTGGAGTCCGGCAGCTTTACTGGTCCGGGGATTAGAAATTCCCTCGGCTTGATCTCCCATAGGAGGTATTCTAATTGGTCGGCGCTGTCCAATCAGAACCCGCATAACCGGTCCTGTCAGTGCTGGAGAAGAGGAGAGAAAGCCGCAGGGGATTTCAAATCCCTGGACTGGTAAAGCGGCTATCCGTGTCAGAATGGGTGATCGAGGGACTCTAGGTCAGCGGGACCGTGTGCGATGGGGAGGGGGTCCAGTGTAAGTTCACCTTACAGATTTTCTGTAAAAGTGAACTTACACTTTAAACTACCAGCAAGTCTTTGGAGTGCGGGTGGAAACCAGACTACCCAGAGGAAACCCACACAAGCACAGGGAGAACATGCAGACTCCAGGCAGATAGTGCCGTGGTTGGGATTCGAACCAAAAACTCTAGTGCTGCCAGGCAGACGTGCTAACCGCTTAGCCACTGTGCTGGAAATATAAGGTAATTTGAGTGTCCTCTGCTAGGATCATCCCTTCATGGGCATTGATAGGTAAATCAATTGTATGTGCTTGCCTATAGTGTTAAGATGTGTTTCAAATGCATTAACCACTTGCTTACTGGGCACTGCCCAGACCAATTTTTGGCTATAAACGCTGTCGCATTTTGAATGACAGTTGCGCGGTCGTGCGACGTTGTACCCAAACAACATTTTTATAATTTTTTTTCCCACAAATAGAGCTTTCTTTTGATGGTATTTGATCACCTCCGCGGTTCTTATTTTTTGCGACATAAACAAAGAAAGAGCATAGATTTTAAAAAAAGAACAATATTTTTTACTTTTTGCTATAATAAATATCCCAAAAAAAAAATTATCAGTTTTGGCCGATATATATTCTTCCACATATTTTTGGTGAAAAAAATCGCAATCGCCGTATATTGATTGGTTTGCGCAAAAGTTATCGCATCTACAAACTATGGGAATTGATTTATGGCGTTTTCTTTTTTTTATTTTTTACTAGTAATGGCGGCAATCTGCGATTTTTATCGGGACTGCGATATTGCAGCGGACATGTCGGACATTTTTGACACTTTTTGGGACTAATGACATTTATACAGTGATCAGATATTTAAATAGCCACTGATTGCTGTATGAATGTCATTGGCAGTGAAGAGGTTAACACTAAGGGGGCAGTAAAAGGGTTAACTGTGTTCCCTGTATATGTTCTAACTGTGTGAGAGTGGGACTGCCAGGGACATCAGATATAACGGATCCCGATCACAGGGATCAGTAGATCTGTCATGCCCCCCCTTACAGAACGGAGAACCGCCGTGTTTACATTGGCGGTTTCAGTTCTGCCGCTCTAACAGAGGATCGCGGGTCTCCGGTGCACGTGGAGTCCGTCCGACCTGCGGGCACGCCCATGCAGCGTGTGGCGGCGGCGAGAGCACGCCGCCGCCACTGGCGCTGTGCGTGCAAAGGGGGGCGGACTCCATGGACGTCCCCCCGGCAATTCAGATCCACGCTGTAGCCGTCTTTCGGCTATAACGCGGATCTTGACTGGTTAAAAAGCTTTATCTGATGCTCCCCAAATGCACTTTTTTTTGTGGAGGGTTAACTATTTAAAGGAACTCATGTACTTTAAACATAGCTTTGTGGAGTGTGATCTGGTGGTTTTTATAACCAATTATGGTGGTAAATACACTCAAAATGTTGCAAGATCAAAATTAGCGCAAATGGCCTCTGAATTTAAAAGTGTACTAGACTGTTCACTCTTTAATGTTAAGAACAGGCATTGGTTTTGCAAAGTGTTTGGAGACGTTCAGTAATACCACGCAAGTACTTAGTTACTTATTTTCATATTCAGGGTCAGACCAATATTTTCATTTTTTATTTTTTTGTCATTTTGAGGATAATTTTTATACAAGCCTGCCAACCAGTACATACTATAAAATTTCCCCCTTTTTTCATATAGACCTTGTTATTGGTGTTGGCTTGCCTTAGCTGGCCATGTTGAACAATATTGGCCCCTTGTGAGCTTTGATGTCAGGCTCTTTTGGGTCTTGAGGTCCTTTAAGGTGAAGCTTGAACAACTTTTATTCCTCACTCTGGTGATCTGTGTTACCTCTAAACATTAATGTAACTAATGATCTATAGTTATTATATACATTCTTGTGTTTTTCATATTTTTCTTTTATGCAGGTACTTCTACTACCATCTGATAAAGATTATCTATTAATCGAAATGCATTGGGTAACTGTGGGAAAAGCTGCTTTGACGATGCTTTATATGTGTTCACTGTATGCCCAGAACTTAGGGGTACACTGGTTGTGAATATACCAGAGTGTATAGGACAACTTGATTTTATTGTTTTTTTTTGCTTTTTCTTTGACATACACTGTTGTAGTATGGCTGCATTAAAGTCCAATGGGAGAATATTTTTCTTTGTAATTCAGTTAAGGGACATGGCAGCCTTTGGCTTATGGATGTTTCACCAATTTCCATTTATATGTGTTAAGAGCAAAATCTATTTTAAAAATGGGAGGTTTTGCGAGATAGCAGTCTATATGCATTAAAAGTTAACAAAAAAACACATTCATTGGCTTTGCCCAATTTGCCTGGAGCACGATATCATGTGGTTTTTAATAGCTGTATTAATTCTCTCTTTTTAAATAAAGAGATATTGAACTGGAACAAGTAACGTTTTAGCACTAAATAAACAAGGGAACCTTTTCTTAGCTTATCTTGTGATGTGCAACACCTACTCTCTCAAAAAAGATCACATCACAAGGTTCACCCATTTACATAAATGCTTGATTGTCTCAGCAACTTTGAATATTTAAAATAGCATGGAAAATCAAAGTGTTTTATTTGACTGTGCACACTGGGCGATTGCTTTATTACTCAATTAGACCCCATAAAATTTGCCTTTCAATTTTCCAACACACAGTGTACAAAATGTCTGAAAAAACATAGAAAGAGCTTTACTAAGAGACCTTGACATTATGTGCAGTATCAGTACTGTGGGTGTTGGCGGAATATACATCTTATGAGGGCCCTACACCATGCACATTTCTTTCATGCAACTTTGGGTTGCAGAAAAGAAATTTGCACGATTCCCCCATCAACATAGACAGTGCTGACAGGGGAATCCCTTCTGCCAAGCCATTGTCTTCTCCTGGCGGGGACAGCCAGAAGACAGTGACTATTGCTAGTGGCTATAGCAGCCGCTAGCAATAATCACAAGAGGATCCGGCAGGCTGGTTGTACCCATGCTGATCGACCTATCAACTTGGTACATTCAGTCTGCCCATTAACGGTTCTAATCTCAGCCGGTTCCTGCCGAACCGGCCGAGATTCAAACCATGTATGGCCAGACTAAATATTTGGTTTGACCACACAAAATAGAATTTATTGTGCAATTTACCAATTTATCTCCACTTTCCACTTCGTTACTGAAGTACAATTAAAACTTTATTTTTCATTTTGGATAGAGTAAGGGATGGATATAACCCTTGCCAGCTTTTTCTTTTTCGCTACCTGTGTCCCACTGGGGAAATTACCTTCACTTCCTGTCCCATAACTAAAACAGTAAGGCCAGGTTCATGCCTGGGGTCCGGTGCGTGTCTGTTCATCAGTTCAGGTGCGGTTAAGGTCCAAATTTTTGCCTGAATTCACACCTGAATCGGACCCAAACAAGCACAGAACCCTTTTTAAATCCACAGCCGCCCCGGACACGGCTCCATTGAGAGCCGGTCACACTCGCATGTCATGCGAATTGGATGCTGGGATGCTGCATCCAATTCGCATATATGTATACCCAGCCTTAGTGAGAGGGAGTCCCTAGAAAGTGAGGAAAAAAGAAAAGTAGGCTAAAAAAAACTTCTGTGTGCAGCAGCCCCCCTAATACTTACCCGAGCCCAATCTCAATCCAGCGATGTTGCACAAGAGCCCCGGCTGTCCGGGACTCTACTTTCTGATTGGCTGAGAAAAAGCCATTGGCTCCCACTGCTGTCAATCAAAGTCAATAAGCCAATGAGGAGAGAGTAAATGGGGCTGAGCAGTGGCTCCACATCTGGATGGACACACAGAGCAGAGGCTCGGGTGCCCCCATAGCAAGCTGCTAAGATTTTCCACTGTGTGGCCGTAGAGTCACCCATCTCACCAGTTGGAGCGTTGTATATGGCATGCTTGATTTTATTCCCAGAGTATAATACGGTGCTTCTGATAAATATTTTTTTTTGTGGTAATGCACTAGGTGTTTGTGCCCTCTTGTGTATATTTTTTCTATAACCCTGTCAGTTCATACACATGCAGTCTTGACTTGAAGTGCCTGTAGCCTACTTACTAACCAATTTGATCACATCTTTGGGTACCAAACTTGTCAACTGTGGGTGGTCATTGCTGATCTTCTGAAACTGCTTGTTGCCTGCAATGCTAAATCACTGGCTGGATGTAGCCTAAAGCATAGATGTGGATGATTTAATTTATATATTGCAGGTACACATATATATATTTAAAACGTCAATTTATGCAGCACTTAATATGTAAGTTGTACATTCACATCAGTCCCTGCCCTCAAGCAGTGTACATCCCCCTTCCCCCCCCCCCAGGTCCTGCTGACCTGGAGTCCGGCGATCACCCGTTCTGACACATCGGATAGCAGCTTTACTGGTCCGGGGATTAGAAATTCCCTCGGTTTGATCTCCCATAGGAGGTATTCTAATTGGTCGGCGCTGTCCAATCAGAACCCGCATAACCGGTCCTGTCAGTGCTGGAGAAGAGGAGAGAAAGCCGTAGGGGATTTCAAATCCCTGGACCGGTAAAGCAGCTATCCGTGTCAGAATGGGTGATCGAGGGACTCTAGGTCAGCGGGACCGGGTGCAATGGGGAGGGGGTCCAGTGTAAGTTCGCCTTACAGATTTTCTGTAAAAGTGAACTTACACTTTAACCTACCAGCATGTCTTTGGAGTGCGGGTGGAAACCAGGCTACCCAGAGGAAACCCACACAAGCACAGGGAGAACATGCAGACTCCAGGCAGGTAGTGCCGTGGTTGGGATTCGAACCAAAAACTCTAGTGCTGCCAGGCAGACGTGCTAACCGCTTAGCCACTGTGCTGGAAATATAAGGTAATTTGAGTGTCCTCTGCTAGGATCATCCCTTTTAAGCTAAGTTCACATGGGCATTGATAGGTAAATCAATTGTATGTGCTTCTTGCCTATAGTGTTAAGATGTGTTTCAAATGCATTAACTACTTGCTTACTGGGCACTTAAACACCCCCTCCTGCCCAGACCAATTTTCGGCTCTAAACGCTGTCGCATTTTGAATGACAATCACGCGGTCGTGCGACGTTGTACCCAAACAACATTTTTATCATTTTTTTCCCACAAATAGAGCTTTCTTTTGATGGTATTTGATCACCTCTGCGGTTCTTATTTTTTGCGACATAAACAAAGAAAGAACATAGATTTTAAAAAAAGAACAATATTTTTTACTTTTTGCTATTGCTAATATCCAAAAAAAAAAAATCGCAATTGCCGTATATTGATTGGTTTGCGCAAAAGTTATCACATCTACAGACTATGGGAATTGATTTATGGCGTGAGGAAAAAAGAAAAGTAGGCTAAAAAAAACTTCTGTGTGCAGCAGCCCCCCTAATACTTACCCGAGCCCAATCTCAATCCAGCGATGTTGCACAAGAGCCCCGGCTGTCCGGGACTCTACTTTCTGATTGGCTGAGAAAAAGCCATTGGCTCCCACTGCTGTCAATCAAAGTCAATAAGCCAATGAGGAGAGAGTGGGTGGGGCTGAGCAGTGGCTCCACATCTGGATGGACACACAGAGCAGAGGCTCGGGTGCCCCCATAGCAAGCTGCTTGCTGTGGGGGCACTCGGTAGGAGGGAGGGGCCAGGAGCGCCAGCAAGGGACCCAAGGAGGATCTGAGCTGCTCTTTGCAAAACCACTGCATAGAGTAGGTAAATACGACATGTTCGTTTATTTAAAAAAAAAACAAGACTTTAATATCACTTAAAAATAAGAAATGGTCAAAATAGACAGCATATTACTACTATATTTCTGAAAAAAAGGGATTTTATTATAACTTACCGTAAAATCCTTTTCTCTGAGTTCACTGACAGACGCAGTTCTTCTTAATTGACACGTGGGTTTTAGGTCGTCCTATCAGGAGTGACTAGGCAAAACAGATGCAAAAGCATCAGGGATAAGCATTCAGTTTGTCACAAGCAGTGCAACAAAAAAACCAGAGGGGTGGGAGCTGCGTCTGTCAGTGAACTCAGAGAAAAGGATTTTACGGTAAGTTATAATAAAATCCCTTTTTCTCTTACATTCACTGACAGACGCAGCTCTTCTTAATTGACACGTGGGGACGTCCCAAAGCAGTGCCAAAAACTAGAGGGGTGGGCAAACAACAACAACTGTACCCAACAGAACCCTCTCAGGGAGCGCCAGACGCACTCACACCGCTGCTCGCAAAACTTTGCGGCCACAAACAGCATCCGCCGATGCTGAAACATCAACTTTGTAAAACTTAGTAAACGTGTGTACTGAGGCCCAAGTGGCCGCTTTGTACACCTGAGACACCGAAGCCTGGTGCCTGAACGCCCAGGAGGTACTGACCGACCTGGTGGAATGAGCAGTGACCGGAAAAAGGGGGAACCTTGCCCCGAAGCTCATACGCATGGGTCACGGTCTGTCTAATTCAACGGGAAATGGTAGCCGACGAGGCTGCCGAACCCTATTTGGAGCCCCCGGGTAACACAAACAACGAGTCAGACTTCCGAAAGGAAGCTGTAGCACTCAAATAAACCCGCAGGGCCCTCACCACATCCAAAGAGTGTAACTCAAATTCCTTAGGATGTTTTGGGTGAGGACATAATGAAGGAAGGACAATATCTTCATTCAAATGAATAGAAGAGACCACCTTCGGAAGGAAAGAAGGTGGAAGTCGCAACACCGCCTTGTCATTATGAAGAATCAAGTACGGGGACTTGCAGGACAAGGCAACCAATTCCGACACCCGCCGCGCGGATGTGACAGCCACTAAGAAGGCAACCTTCTGCGATAAAAAGGGACAAGGGAATGTCCCTAATCTTCTCATACAGTGGTTTCTGTAAAACAGAGAGCACCAGATTCAAATCCCAGGGCGCCAGAGGCGGCCGAAACTGGGGAGGCACATGACGTACACCCTGTACAAATGTGCGGATCAGCGAATGGGAAGCCAAAGGTCTCTGAAAAAGGACCGCTAAGGCCGAAATCTGGCCCTTGAGCGTACTCAAGGCCAGGCTCTTGTCCAGTCCCTGTTACAGAAAAGTCAGCACCCTGGACACCAATATAAGAGCGAGGGTTCCAACCCCCCGCTTCGCACCATGCAATATAAGCCTTCCAGGTCCTGTGATAAATTTTGCGCGAAGTGCACTTACGTGCCTTAAGCATAGTAGGGATTACAGAGTCAGCGACTCCCTGATCCCTTAATACCTGGGCCTCAATAGCCAAGCCGTCAAAGCCAGCGAGGGTAAAGCAGGGTGCAAGATAGGACCTTGGGACAGCAGGTCTTCGCGTAGCGGAAGCCGCCAAGGAGCGTCCGCCACCATCCGAACCAGATCGGCGTACCAAGTGCGCCGAGGCCAATCGGGAGCGACCAGGATCGTCGGAATACCCTCCGCAGCTATCCTGCGCAGAACCCGAGGCAACAGCTTCAGGGAAGGGAAGAGGTATACTAACCGATACCGACCCCAAGCAGCCACCAGCGCGTCCGTGGCGACCGCCAACGGATCTCTTGTTCTGCACACGAAGGTCTCGACCTTGTGATTGAACCTGGACGCAATGAGGTCTACCTCTGGTGTGCCCCACTTGCAGCAAATCTGGCGAAACACCTCCGGATGCAGGGACCATTCCCCCTGGTCCAGTGTCTGGCGACTGAGAAAGTCCGCCTGCCAGTTCTCCACTCCCGGAATGTAAATTGCAGAGAGTGCCGGAACGTGTTGTTCCGCCCCGTGGAGAATCAGAGCAGCCTCTGCAACTGCCGCGGAACTTCTTGTCCCTCCTTGATGGTTCACATATGCCACAGCTGTGGCATTGTCCGACTGAACCCGGACAGGGAGGCCATGCAACCTCGTCAACCAACGGGACAAGCAAAGCCTGATCGCTCTCAGTTCCAACACATTTATCGGAAGTCGAGCTTCCTGAGCTGACCAACGGCCCTGAGCAGACAACTGACCCAACACCCCTCCCCAGCCCGCCAGGCTGGCAACCGTCGTTATTATCGACCAGTTGAGGGGAAGAAAGGATTTTCCCAGAGTCAGTGCTGGAGCCTGGAGCCACCAAGTCAGTGATCCCCTGGTCTGGTGGTCCAAACGGATCAGTCTGTCCAGGGATAAGGGAGATTTGTCCCACTGTGACAGAATCGCCTTCTGCAGGATCCGAGTGTGACTCTGGGCGTAAAATATCGCCTCGAAGGACGAAACCATGAGTCCCAACACCTGCATGCAGAACCTTAGGGAGGACCTCCGGCGTGACAGTAGGGTCCGAACCGCCGCTTGCAGCCCCAATAGCTTTTTGGGAGGCAAGAACACCTTCGCCTGCACCGTGTCTAGAATCAGACCAGGGTACTCCAGGCGACACGAGGGGGCTAGCGAGGACTTTTGCAGGTTGATGAGCCAACCGAAGTCCCTTAGTGTAGAGGCCATGATTCTCACGTCCTCCTCCAATGACACTGCTGACTCCGCCCTCAAGAGCAGGTCATCGAGGTACGCTACCACTGCAATGCCTCTCTGTCTTAGCAGTGCTAGGACCGGCGCCAACACCTTGGTGCACACTTTGGGAGCCGAGGCCAGACCGAAAGGTAGGGCCACAAACTGGTAGTGCAGGTCTCCCACTGTGAAGCGCAGAAAACGTTGGTGATTTTGGCAGATGGGAACGTGCAGATAGGCGTCCCTGATGTCCAGGGGTGCCAAGAATTCCCCTTGATGCAGGGCGGCAACGACCGAGCGAACGGACTCCATCCTGAACTTCTGTGCTTTGACAAAGCAGTTCAGAGCTTTGAGGTCTAGAATCGACTTGACCCCGCCCTTTTTGGGCACCACAAAGAGGTTTGAGTAAAAACCACAGAACCTCTCCTCCAGTGGAACTGGCACCATGACGCCCATGTCCGCAAGGGACTGGACCGCGCCTAACAGCTCCTCCAGACGCCCTTGCGGGAGTCTCAGGTTTGAGGGAAAAAAACCTGTCTGGGGGCAGAGCTGTGAACTCTATCCAGCATCCGGTGGACACCATATCTAGGACCCACCGATCGGAGATGTGAGCTGTCCGCAAATCCAATAAACTCCAATAACCGGCCCCCCACCCGAGAGATGGGCGGGGGAAACCCGTCACGCTGAGGGCTTATCCTCCGCTTTACCGGGTTTCCGTTGCCAGGTTCTCTTACCAGACCCAGCCGAGGTCTTACTGGACTTGGAACCCGCCCCGGCTGTGCCGGAGGCACGAAAAAACTTTTTCTCCCCAGAAAAAAGGGGGCCCTGTCGTCGATGAAAGTCCTCCAGCTGTGGTCCAAACAAACGACCCCCCTGGAAGGGAAGGTCCGTGAGGCGCTTCTTAGACGCCTGATCACCCGACTAAGACCTCAGCCACAACACCCGTCTGATGATTACTGCAAAAGCGGAAATTTTTGACAGCATGGGCATGATGTCCAGCAGGGAGTCGCACAGATAATGGAGGCCTTCCGCCACGTGTTGCACCTTATGCAACTCAGTCCTCGCACAATTGCAACTTAAATGTTTGCTCACCGAGAAGAGGCACTCAAAAGAGACTGTGCTGTCATTGCTGAGGCCAGAGCTGGCCGCATAGCAAAACCTGCTACCTGAAAGATTCCCGTGCGACGATCCGCCGCGTCTTTAAAAGAGGGCGAACCCTCCACAGGAAGGGTTGTAGCCTTATTCAGACGGGCCACCAGTGGGTCCACCGAAGGGGAAGCCCACCGCTTAAGGAAAGCATCCTCAAAGGGATAGCTCACCGCAAAAATGCTTAGGCAAGGTGAAGGAATTTTTGGGGGAAGCCAGCCAAACCTGCTGCTTCTAGCCCTGTAGCCTGTCAGCGCTGTGAGAGAAAAAAGCGCGCCTGGGGACTGTACCACCCGTGCAGTTGCCGCTTCTCTGAGGAGAAAGCGCGCGCAGTTACACAGGGCGCAATACTACAAACCGCCACCGGGGAGAAAATGGCGTACGCGCAACACGAGCCAACCGCCGCAAAATGGCGGCAGGGCTAAACTGCAATCCGAACGAAAGTTCCCAGCGGGAACACCGGCACAGGCCCAGGGCCCCTTGAATCACAAGCGCGACGCCACGCGAACGCGGCAGGCCAGGGGGGGGGGCTGGGGGTGGGGAAGGGGGCAACCCATTACTAGGTGCACCCCTGACAGGGAAAAGCTACCACTAAATTTTAACTGCCCCAGATGCCGCTCCCCACGCCCTAAGGCGGGGGAGGGGTCCACTCACCAGTCCGACGGGCGTTGCGGGTAGCCACCCGAAGCAGACTTTCCCCCCTTGTCCCGGGAAGGATTGCTGCTGGCCAAGGCCACTGGAAAGGCAAAAGCCAGACACTGGGCACAAGTGGCAACAGCCACAGGCCGCCCGCACGGAACGGGCCCTGAGCGACGTAGCCCTGTCATTTCAGGGTAGCTCGCCAGGAGGTGGCCGGGTAGGGCAAAGCTTTGGATTTGTGATATCCGCTCTATGCCAAAGCCGGCTACTTGATAGAAGTCTTCAATTTTTTTCATGCAGAAAACGCAGGTCCCAGAGGGAACCCAGTCAACTCCTTTGCACTAGGCAAACAAAACTGAATGCTATTGGCCAGCAGGGGGTTTTATAGGCTCAGGTGAGGACGGCCCCCATGGGAGGGGCCAGCCTATCCCTGATGCTTTTGCATCTGTTTTGCCTAGTCACTCCTGATAGGACGACATAAAACCCACGTGTCATTTAAGAAGAGCTGCGTCTGTCAGTGAACGTAAGAGAAATGTATTTTTTTTTTATACACTTATAAACAGAATGTGATGCATAGAGGCTGATTGTGTGAATACTCACTTCAATCATCCAATCATGTGAAAAGCAAATTCCTGCTTATTTATTAATTCTGTACCTGATTGGATAATTGAAGTAAATATTCAATATTGCATGAATAAATAAGCCTCATACTGTTTATCCAGATCTTCTCATTTAGCATATAACACAGCTCAAACTTGTTTGAAATTTTCCAGGACACCAGATGTCTTCTGTCAGTGACAAAATTCGCCTAAAATTCTCCTCATTGACTACATATTGAAAACATTGCACAGATCACACAGAAATAGTTCAGATTGTATAACATGCCCCCTGACCTATGGCCATGAGCTTTCATACATACAGTATCTCACAAAAGTGAGTACACCCCTCACATTTTTGTAAATATTTAATTACATCTTTTTGTGTGACAACACTGAAGAAATGACACTTCGCTAAAATGTAAAGTAGTGAGTGTACAGCTTGTATAACAGTGTAAATTTGCTTTCCCCTTAAAATAACCCAACACACAGCCATTATTGTCTAAACCGCTGGCAACAAAAGTGAGTACACCCCTAAGTGAAAATGTCCAAATTGGGTCAAAGTGTCAATATTTTGTGTGGCCGCCATTATTTTCCAGCACTGCCATAACCCTCTTGGGCATGGAGTTCACCAGAGCTTCACAGGTTGCCCCTGGAGTCCTCTTCCACTCCTCCATGATGACATCACAGAGCTGGTGGATGTTAGAGACCTTGCACTCCTCCAATTTCCATTTGAGGATGCCCCACAGATGCTCAATAGGGTTTAGGTCTGGAGACATGCTTGACCAGTCCATCCCCTTTACCCTCAGCTTCTTTAGCAATGCAGTGGTCATCTTGGAGGTGTGTTTGGGGTCATTATGTTGGAATACTGCCCTGCGGCCCAGTCTCTGAAGGGAGGGGATCATGCTCTGCTTCAGTATGTCACAGTACATGTCGGCATTCATGGTTCCCTCATGAACTGTAGCTCCCCAGTGCCGGCAGCTCTCATGCAGCCCCAGACCATGACACTTCCACCACCATGTAGAAAAGGAGAATAGCGGCACTCTGCAATGCGATCCAAAGCTTGAAAATATTTATTTAAAGTATGCCAGTAATACAGGGATGGTTGACATGTTTCAATCAAGACGCTCGAGCTTCCTCATAACAAAGGTAACTGTGTAGATGCCTGCTACTTGAAGGTGCACACAACCAGGGCGCACCCTCATACAGCTGACAAGCATCAACACAATTAAGACAGACATATGTTACAATATATGTGAATAAAAGCATTCATAGAAAGACTACCTAAAGCCAACTAAGGGCTCACTAAAAGAAAGGAGAAGAACACACATGATAAATCATGTTTAAGATACAAAACATAAAAATATCTCAAATACAAAACATTTAATGTATGGCATGTCTGATGAACATAAGATGCTGGCACATATTAATATAATAGACTTAAAAAAAAAGAATAGTAAAAAAATCATATTTCCACGCTCGCTCTTATATCCACATGAATCTTAATCCTCAAAGGGGCAATGGAAATATCTAATGCTGCATACAAAAAAAGAAAAAAAAAAGGAAAAAAGAAAAAAAGAATATATATATCAAACAATCCTCTTAATACAAAGTTATCCCACAAAAAAAAACACAAGATATATTCAGTAAAATCGGTCAATAATGTCCTGGATTAAATATTCAGAAAATGTCCATGGGGTATACAACCCTGATTCTATCATACGTCGAGTACAGGGGGGTACACCTTCAAAAACTATGTATAGGTTATAACATGATTCTAAGTATATCTTGGCATTTTTCTACAGATCATCAAATATCCCAAAAACACTCTGAATAGGAAAAAGGGACTTCCCGGGTACCAAAATTGTTTTCTTTATAAAATTATCAAACAAGTATCAGCAAAGCGTTTACAAAATATCGGATATAAAAATAAACTACATGTGCCCCCCCATTTATTATTCATAAAAACGGATAATATCCCATTCATAATTCAAGCCTAGGGGAATTCGAGTTTTAAAATGGAATATCCAATAAACTTCTCTTTTACAGAGAAGTCGGAATACACCGCCTCCCCCCCACACCCTTTTGGGCATGTTTACCTTTTCCAACACCTGTACTCCAACTGCTGACAAATCGCCACCGTGTTCACCTCTGAAATGGCACGCCACGGTGGTAGATTTATTTTTGATTATACTGTACAGATGTTCATATATCTTATCTCTTAATCTTCTTGTGGTGTATCGCACATGACAGATCTTTCATGTGATAATATACACCACATATCGAGTCTTACAATTGAAAAACCTGTATTTTATGCTCTCTATCAGCAGAATATGATCGGATGGTGTCACCCCCAATAATGTGGCCAGAGCAAACCAAGGTGAGCAACTGTGAGCGATCCACCATACCATCTGGCCTGAGCATTGTGCACCTTTATGTTTGTCTTAGACTTCCACCATCATGCTTGACTGTAGGCAAGACACACTTGTCTTTGTACTCTTCACCTGCTTGCTGCCACACAAGCTTGACACCCTCGGAACCAAATAAGTTTACCTTGATCTCATTAGACCACAAGGCATGGTTCCAGTAATCCATGTCCTTGGTCTGCTTATCTTCAGCAAACTGTTTGCGGGCTTTCTAGTGCTTCATCTTTAGAAGAGGCTTCCTTCTGGGACGACAGCCATGCAGATCAATTTGATGCAGTGTGCTGCGTATGGTCTGAGCACTGACAGGCTGACCCCCCCCCCTTCAACCTCTGCAGCAATGCTGGCAGCACTCATACGTCCCAAAAACAACCTCTGGATATGACGCTGAGCATGTGCACTCAATTTCTTTGGTTGACCATGGCGAGGCCTGTTCTGAGTGGAAACTGTCCTGTTAAACTGCTGTATGGTCTTGGCCACCGTGCTGCAGCTCAGTCTCAGGGTCTTGGCAATCTTCATATAGTCTAGACCATATTTATGTAGAGCAACAATTCTTTTTTCAGATCATCTGAGAGTTCTTTGCTATGAGGTGCCATGTTAAACTTACAGTGACCAGTATGAGAGAGTGAGAGCAATAACACCAAATTTAACATACCTGCTCCCCATTCACACCTGAGACTTTGTAACACTAGAGACTCACATGAAACCGGAGAGGGAAAATGGCTAATTGGGCCCTCACTTAGGGGTGTACTCACTTTTGTTGCCATTTGATTAGACATTAATGGCTGAGTGTTAAGTTATTTTGAGGGGACAGCAAATTTACACTGTTATACAAGCTGTACACTCACTACTTTACATTGTAGCAAAGTGTCATTTCTTCAGTGTTGTCACATGAAATGATATAATAAAATAATTACAAAAATGTAAGGGGTGTACTCACTTTTGTGAGATACTGTATGTATGTGAGAGTATACATTGAGGGGAAAAAAGTATTTGATCACCTGTTGATTTTGTATGTTTGCCCACTGAAATATATAAATATAGAAATGGTCTATAATTTTAATGGAAGGTTTATTTTAACAGAAACAGAACAAAAATATCTAGAAAAACATATTTCAAAAAAGTTATAAATTGATTTGCATTTTAATGAGCAAAATAAGTATTTGATCCCCTATCAATCAGCAACATTTCTGGCACCCAGGTGTCTTCTATACAGGTAAAGAGATGAGATTAGAAGCACTCTCTTAAAGGGAGTGCTCCTAATCTCAGCTGGTTACCTGTATAAAAGATTCCAATCTCTCCACCATGTCCAAGACCTAACAGCTGTCTAAGGATGTCAGGGGCAAGATTGTAGACCTACACAAGCCTGGAATGGGCTACAAGACCATTGCCAAGCAGCTTGGTGAGAGGGTGGCAACAGTTGGTGCGATTATTCGCAAATGGAAGAAACACAAAATAACTGTCAATCTCCCTCAGTGTGGGGCTCCATGCAGGATCTCACCTTGTGGAGTTTCAATGATCATGAGAAAAGTGAGGAATTAGCCCAGAACTACATGGGAGAATCCTGTCAATGATCTCAAAGCAGCTGGGACCATAGCCACCAAGAAAACAATTGGTAACACACTACGCCGTGAAGGAATGAAATCCTGCAGTGTCCGCAAGGTCCCCCTGCTCAAAAAAGCACATGTACAAGCCCGTCTGAAGCTTGCTAATGAACATCTGAATGATTCAGAGGAGAACTGGGTGAAAGTGTTGTGGTCAGATGAGACCAAAATCAAGCTCTTTGGCATCAACTCAACTCGTGTTTGGAAGAGGAGGAATGCGGTCTATGACTCAAAGACACCATCCCCACCGTCAAACATGAAGGTGGAAACATTATGCTTTGGGAGTTTTTTTTGCTAAGGGGACAGGACAACTTCACTTCATCAAAGAGACAATGGACGAGGCCAGAGACAATGGACCGGGGGCATGTAATGTCAAATCTTGGGGCCCTTAGCCAGGGCATTGAAAATGGGTCGTGGATGGGTATTCCAGCATGACAATGACCCAAAACACACAGCCAAGGCAACAAAGGAGTGGCTCAAGAAGAAGCACGTTAAGGTCCTGGAGTGGCCTAGCCAGTCTCCAGACCTTAATCCCATAGAAAATATGTGGAGGGAGCTGAATGTTCGAGTTACCAAACGTCAGCTTTGAAACCTTAATGACTTGGAGAGGATCTACAAAGAGGAGTGGGACAAAATCCCTCCTGAGATGTGTGCAAACCTGGTGGTCAACTACAAGAAACATCTGACCTCTGATTGCCAACAATGATTTTGCCAACAAGTACTAAGTCATGTTTTGCAAAGGGGTCAAATACTTATTTCACTTATTAAAATGCAAATCAATTTATAATTTTTTTGAAATGCGTTCTTGTGGATTTTTTTGTTGTTACTCTATTTCTCACTGTTAAAATAAACCTACCATTACAATTATAGACTGATCATTTCTTTGTAAGTGGGCAAACATACAAAATCAAAGGATATCAAATACTTTTTTCCCTTCACTGTATATAGTATTATATACAAGAGCATGTTTCTTCAGTGTAATTTTTTTTGTCAATAATGCAATAATATTTATAAATAGAAAATGAATGGTGTAATAGCAATTACATTTTATTTTTTTTACCAAAAGCGCTGCTTTTCTTTAACCACCTCAATGCCAACACGTTCCTCACCCTTCATTACCAGGTTATTTTTCAGTGCTGCCACTTTGACAATCATGCAACACTGTACCCAAAATAATTTTATAACCTTTTTTGTTAACAGATATAGCTTTCTTTTGTATTTAAGCAAGAAGTGTGGGAAAAGAAAAAAAACAAACATACATACTCACTAAGGCTCCATGCACACTGGGCTTATAAAAATGTCTGTTCTCTTGGGAGTAAAAAAAACGTTCATATAGAGCAATTTTTGTACAAAGTTTAGACGAGTTTAGAAGAGTTTCACATTCTTTTCAGCCAGTAAGCTCCAATCAGGAACACAAATGGGAAGGGTTTTTTTCCTGCATCTAAACGTTGATTTCAAGATATGCCTCTAATCGTCCTAATGTGTATGGACACATAGGATAACACTGAGCTGCTTCTACAGGCAGAACACAAAACTCCTGTAGAAGTAACGTTTTTTACGCCAGTGTGCATGGAGCCTAAGGCTACATACACAGGTGTTATGAAAAACGAGTTGTAAAGCTAGTACCGATGCCAGGAAAAAAGCCTCTCTAAAAACACGATTTTATAACCGTTTTGCATTGGCGTCAATGCAAGTTTTTCCACGTTAGCTTTAAGCTGCGTTTCTCTGTCTCTATTAAAAATCAATGGTTCCCTATGCAACTTGTGTGCTGATGATCTTGAAGGGGAACCCCCGCAAAAATGAAAAAAAAATTAGCGTGGGGTTCCCCCCAAGAGATACCAGACCCTTCAATCTAGTATGGATTTTAACCACTTCGCATCCGAGCCATTTCTGGCACTCCTCTCCTACATGTATAAATCATCATTTTTTTGCTAGAAAATTACTCAGAACCCCCAAACATTATATATGGTTTATCTAACTTCCCAGACCATAGAGAACCCCCCTTGGGGTGCGATTAAAAAAAAAGTAAAAACGCCCCCAAGGGGAAGTTCTAGTAGTCGTGTGTTCAACGTATCCCTTGGTAACTAAAAATTATCTCTGTCTCTTTGCGTCGAATTTCGATTGCACCTTTTTGAACGTAACTGCGGTTACGTTTTGCCAATATTTTAGCACAAAAATCTCTCCGAAAAAAGGACCGTAGCCATGATCGAAATGTTGAGCAAAAAGTATTGTGGACACATACATCGGAATCCGAGGTACGTGTGACCGCATTTTTTGCAATGAAGATGT
>BLSH010167782.1:1141364-1183617 GCA_018402905.1 Glandirana rugosa | reverse complement strand
GGGTGAAGCGCGCCTTGATCTCCACCTCTGATGACGTTACGCAGTGACGTTACGCAAGGCACGCAGCACGGACGCCCAGGTGACACGCAAGCGATAGCAGCGAGACTCAGACCGGTCACAGATAGAGTACGGCCGGAGGGTTGTTCGTTTATCTCTACCTGCCATTGCTATATTGTCACTCTTATGGGCAAATAAAGTGGATTTTATATAAGAAACACGCAATGAGGAGTCTTTCCTTTCTTACATAAAACAACTGGGAACGGAGACGGAATACAGGACCAGGAGGAGTATATCCAGGGTCGGATTATAGACCACAAGCGTATGTTGACTTTTCCACACCGTAAGGTTGGAAAGTCAACGGGATCTGGTAAGCGGGGTACAATACCAGAACGATCTTCTTACTTCACTTAAGACACGGCACGAGCACTTTGAAAACACCTGAAGATTTTAAATGGACTGTTGAAATGGACTGTACAGTTGAAATGTTTTAAACCGAAAGAAATGCATAACACTAATTGCACAGGCACTTTTTTCTAAATAGAGATACAAATTACAATATGCATGCACTTTATATATATGCACTGTAAGGAGCACCTGTGAGCACTACTGACACTTGAAAAGAAATAGCAACTAGAAATTATGATATTAATGTTATAGTGGTTTACATATGGGCTACAGCAGCAATTATTAAAATTGAGAATCTGGCACGCATTATGATACTATTAGTTTTATAGTTATGTGAATGTGATTTAACATCTATTATAATCAACATTGTGACTATCATCAAGCCAAACACATTGAACACAAGAGAGCACATGGGCTACAGCAGCATTTTAACAGAATAAGCAAACACTGACATATGAGGTATTATATGAAAACACAGTAGTTACTAGCAAGCGCTGTTCAAATACAAAAATCTTTACTATCCTATGACACCAAATAGGGTACATAGGTCACAACAGCTGCTGCAACAAATTCACACATAAAAAACACCACCAGTGGCGCGTGGCACATCAACCCACTCATCTCAATATCAATTTTATACTTTCATAGCTACCTTGTGTCCCCACATCCTGGCACATGAGCAGTTTGTGGCTGCTGTAGGGGGTTCCTGTGGGTTCATGGGGGTCAGTGCTGTGGTCTCTGTACCCATGGTGCAAGTGAGTGCTTGTCTTATATATAACATAATATACGTACATATTTTTCTTTCTATATGTTGTACTCTAATTAATATATGTTCTTATTTGAATAGAAATATTCAAGCTCCTGAAGAAGTGTCTTTATGGTCGCGAAACATGTTGAGCAGAATTCTTTTATACTAAGGAGGACAAGTGGAACCCCCAATTGAGAGGAGTACAAATGTGGATGCATTTAATGAATTGTCACAAACATATAGTAGTATACCGTCTAGGGAAGTGATGGCAGACCTTGGCACCCCAGATGTTTTGGAACTACATATCCCATGATGCTCAACTACACTGCAGAGTGCATGAGCATCATGGCAAATGCAGTTCCAAAACATCTGGGGGTGCCAAGGTTCACCATCACTGCACTAGAGGAACCACGTGGAGTCCTACCCTAATTTTTATATGTCTTATGTCATGTCTTTTTTTTGTATTGTGGAATATTTTTAATGTAGACCAATACACTGTAATAATTTTTTTATATGTGACGTTGGCAGGAACCGCTCATCGATCCGGGCCGACGTCATATGACGTCGGCCGCTTCTTGCCGCTACTGCGGGGCCCGCAGAGCGGCGATCTCGGATCGATCGTGTGCCGGGGGGTCGTGTCCCCCCCCGATTGTCCCCCCCCCCGATCATGGTAAAGAGCCAACAGATTTGGCTCTTTACCACGTGACCGGCTGTGTCCAATCACAGCCAGCCACTTTGTTGCCATACATGGCCGCGGCTGATGCGCGTCCCCGGGGATGCGCAGCGCGGCAATCGGGGACAAGACTCGTCCCTTAGACACAGCCCGTCCCCGATCAGGGTAAATGAGCCAATGAAATGGCTCTTTACCACATGACCGGCTGTGTCCAATCACAGCCGGTCATAAATATAAACAGTTCACAGGTAACGCGCTGTTACCTGGCTCTTCTCCTCACACACCGATCCAGTGTGAGGAGAAGAGGAGAACTGTGAGTTACTATAATTTGAGCAATATTACTGTGCCCAGATTGTGCTCCACTCCCCCTAAAGAGTATCTGTCAGTCCATCAGAGTACCGGTCAGTCAATCAGAGTACCTGTCAGACCATCAGAGTACCTTATCATCACATCAGAGTACCCATCATACCATCAGAGTACACCTCATACCATCAGAGTACCCACCATACCATCAGAGTACCCACCATACCACCGGAGTACACTATCATTACATCAGAGTACCTATCAGTCCATCTGAGTACCCGCCATACCATCAGAGTACCTGCCATTCCATCAGAGTACCTGTCAGTCCATCAGAGTACCTGCCATTCCATCAGAGTACCTGCCAGTCCATCAGAGTACTTGACATACCATCAGAGTACCTGCCAGTCCATCAGAGTACCTGCCAGCCCACCTGAGTACCCTATCATCAAATCAGAGCACCTGCCATTCCATCAGAGTACCCGTCAGTCCATCAGAGTACCTGCCAGTCCATCAGAGTACCTGCCAGTCCATCTGAGTACTCTATCATCAAATCAGAGCACCTGTCAGTCCATCAGAGTACCTGTCAGTCCATCAGAGTACCTTCCAGTCTATCTGAGTACCCTATCATCACATCAGAGCACCTGTCAGTCAATCTGAGTACCTGTCAGTCAATCAGAGTACCTGTCAGTCAATCAGAGTACCTGTCAGTCAATCAGAGTACCTGTCAGTCCATCAGAGTACCTGCCAGTCCATCAGAGTACCCACCAGTCCATCAGAGTACCCGCCAGTCCATCAGAGTACCCCCACCAGTCCATCAGAGTGCCTACCAGTTCATAAGAGTACCTGCCAGCCCATCAGAGTACCCGTCAGTCCATCAGAGTACCCGCCAGTCCATCAGAGTACCCGTCAGTCCATCAGAGTACCCGCCAGTCCATCAGAGTACCCACCAGTCCATCAGACAACCTGCCGGTCCATCAGAGTACCTGCCAGTCCATCAGAGTACTTGCCATAGCATCAGAGTACCTGCCAGTCCATCAGAGTAATCGCCAGTCCATCAGAGTACCCACCAGTCCACCAGACTACCTGCCGGTCCATCAAAGTACCTGCCAGTCCATCAGAGTACCTGTCAGTCCATCTGAGTACCTGCCAGTCCATCAGAGTACTTGACGAGCAGTCCAGTGTAACCTGTCATACAGCCACCATGTCCAAAATGTTATACACTGCAGAAGAAGCATACAAAATGCTACTCCTGACCGATGAGAGCAGCGGGGAGCTCTCATCGAGCAGTGACAGGTCCGATTACGGTTCTGATTTGGAATACCAGCCCATCGAAGAAAGTGTGTCATCGTCTGAATTCGAGGAGGAAGTAGTCCGTCGGAAAAGAAGACGGTTTGAAGACAAGGCAGCTACCAGCAGCACCATCGCTGCCTGCTGCCTGTGCTATGGACAGTATTCCTGCCTGCTGCATGGACAAACATTTTGCTGCTGCTGACCACATCTCTGCCTGCTACCTGGACCAATGCTTTGACTGTGATGCCAATATCTCTACTTGCTACTATGGACAGTATTCCTGAGGCTGCCTGTTTTGCTGTGCTTGTCCACGTTCCAGACTGCTGCCTGGACCGATGCTCTCCTCTGTTGACCACTGCACTACTAAAACCGCAGGTAATCTTTTCTTACCCTTTGCTCAACAGAATGTATTTTGGTTTTTAATTTGTATGCACTGTACATGCTATGTGTTAGAAATATGAAGGGCCTTCAACAATGTGATAGGTTGGCAGGAATTTATGTGTGTGATTTATGTCCCTAGAACACCTGGAGATGGATGTTGGGCCTCTGTATGTGGCCAGGCTGTGTAAAAGTCTCACACATGTGGTATCACCATACTCAGGAGGAGTAGCAGAATTTATTTTGGGGTGTAATTTTTGCTATGTACATGCTATGTGTTGGAAATATCATATAAATGGACAACTTTGTGTAAAAAAAAATGCGTTTTAATTTTTTTTCCACATTTTCCAAAAACTTCTGGAAAAAAATGAACCGTTCAAAAGACTCATCATGCCTCATAGATTATACGTTGGGGTGTTAGCTTTCCAAAATGGGGTCATTTTGTGGGCAATTCCATTGTCCTGGTGCTCCAGGGCCTTCAAAAGTGTAATAGGTGGTTGAGAAATGAGATGTGTAATTTATGCTCATAGATCGCCAAAAGGTGCTACTTCAATGTTAAGCCTCGGTATGTGGCCAGGCTGTGTAAAAGTCTCACACATGTAGTATCGCCATACTCAGGAGGAGTAGCAGAATGTATTTTGGGGTGTCATTGCAAGTATGCATATGCGGTGTGTGAGAAATAACTTGTTGTTATGACAATTTTGTGTAAGGAAAAAAAAAATCTTCATTTTGCAAAACATTGTGCGAAAAAATTACAACTTCAAAAATTCACCATGCCTCTTACTAAATACCTTGGGATGTCTACTTTCCAAAAAGGGGTCATTTGGGGGGCATTTGTACTTTACTGGCTTGTTAGTGTCTCACAAAATGAGATAGGCCGTCAGTACATCAGGTGTGATCAATTTTCAATGATTTGCACCCTAGCTTGTAGACTCTATAACTTTCACAGAGACTAAATAATATACACGAATTTGGGTTATTCTTACCAAAGATAGGTAGCAGTATACATTTTGGCCCAAATTTATGAAGAAAAGTTACTTTTTTGCAAAATTGTTAAATAGAAACTAAAAAAAAGTGGGTTTTTTTTCAAAATTTTCACTCTTTTTTTTTGCTTATATTGCAAAAAATAAAAAACCCAGTGGCAATTAAATATCACCAAAAGGAAGCTCTATTTGTGAGAAAAAAAATTATACAAATTTTGTTTGGGTACAGTGTAGCATGAGAGAGTAATTGAGATTCAAAATGTGAGAGTGCTGAAAGCTGAAAATTGGTCTGGGCAGGAAGGGGGTATAAACGTCCTGTATTGAAGTGGTTAAAGTCCATTATTTTCTTTCAACCAAATTCAAATGGGGCAGCAGTCTAATGTCTATGTGCTACTTACTTTAGTCAGTTTTAAATTACCTTTCTTGAAGCACAAAGTGATTGGACAGATCCTGTATTCAGGAGCACAGCATTCTTATTCAGGGGAGATGTTGCACCTGCAGACATTGTAAGTAGGTGGATCATGTATGTACATATGACCATTCACTTAGGTCTATGACCTGCGTCTAAATAGTTGCGCTGTATACAGGATATCTGAGCAACTCATTGTTTGTTCTGTCATTTTCTTCTTAGAACTAATTTAAATGCATAAAAGAGCAGTAGGAGTCAATTCTCATATTGCCATTGCAATAACATTTTGAACGATAACCACACGTGAGTCACTGTTTGGTAAAATAACATGATTTAAAATCATCCCATGGAGCTTTACTCAAAATTCACGACCGCTACGATGATAATGTGCAAAATAATCACATTCTTCTCATTTTTGGCTATGGGCCAAACTTAGGTTTAGTTAATTAAGGCCAACTCCAATAAAATCACAGCCGCATTAATCAAGAGCCTCGGGTGTGATTAAATAAACAGAAAAAAGTTGAGCTAACATTTGGCAACTGGTGCAGCATTCGTATAACGGCTGAATAGATGAGAAAACAAGGATTGTAGTTGTGTTTTATGCAGTAGAGACGTGCATTTAAAACACAATGCCGTCTCAAAATTATAACAGGAGGTACTGGTCATCAATAAAAATTAATTTAGAAAGTGCAGCTTTTACAGCCACTTTAATGCCGGTCACGTTTCTACTGCTATCTGGAACTTTAAATGTGTTCACATTTGTTTATCTCCATTACATGGTGGGATGATGGGATTAGTAGTTTACACATGAAAGGATGTTCTTTTCAGGTCCCGGGAAGTTGCACTTGCTGAAAATGTTGTTAGCCTGAAAAATAAACTAATATAGCTGCCAATCCAAGGACTGGTAAATTGCAATATTTGACATTTTTGTTTTTAAGTTGAAATCTGCTTTAGGAAATCTATCATAATACCAGGTTATACATAGATGTTTTTAATGCAGGGTAGTACAGGGTTGCATGCAGACATGTGCATGGAAGGCCTCAATATAGTTGGATAAAACTCCACTGTAAACTGTTGGTTCTTTTTGTTCTGAATACATAGAAACAACATTGTGTTGAAAACTGACTTCAAGTTAACTCCACTGTCGTGGGGAAAAAAATAGCAAATAACAAAAATAATATAGCCGATACAATTGCAACTCAAGTCATATTGTAATTGATTGTTATTAAAAATTACCTTTCCTTTTCAATCTGCAGTGCTGTAATTTTCTGTAAAGTGCAAAGCAATACGGCTACCTAGAGGTGTTCTATACACAGAATGTGTACAGAACACCACCCAGAAACATAATTTCCTGCTTGTGTGAATGGCTCATTGATTTTCCCAGACATCTGCACTAAGACAAGTCAGATATCAGGCATCCCCTGCAACAAAAATGTAATTTTTGGTGAGATACTCCCAATAGGAAATCATGTCCAAAGGGATGCAGACCCTGCAATTTTCCTCATTAGAGCCCTGAATTAACTCACTTACCACAAGGACACAGACCAACACACAGGGATTTCTCCAGAATAACAAAAGGTAGCACTCTGCAACAAAGTGTGTTAAAATCCTTGAAAATGTACATAGATCAACCCAGAGGGGAACTTTTTTTTCTCAAAAAAAAAGTTACTAAATATAGCACAATTGAAAGTCAGAAAAAACCTGATGTGACCCTGAGCACTTGAGTGAACACAATATAATAATCCTTCTCTTTTTGTTTTCTGTATGTAGCGCCCTCCTAGTTTGGGTACTAGTAAGTGTATATAGTTTTTGGCTCTATCTGCTTAACAGAAGAGCCAACAGGTAAATTTGCATGCTGTCTGCTTATCAGGGAGCCTGATTTGAGTAAGGTCTGCTCTGTGTGCTCTGGTGCTGTTTCATATGGTCTTGAGATCGTTTTACCCTGTCCAGTAGCATGGGTCCCTATTGGACAGAGGGAGAAAACCTCAGCCAGTAACAGCAGGTGTATTTGGAGGTGGTTCTGACCAGCTAGCAGGGTAGTGGTGACCCACTGCATCTTGGGTGAACACCTTCTTTTAAAAGGCACACATGGGCTCAAGGTTAGGAGTCCCAGCCCACCCAAGCTTGAGGGGTGAGGTGTATGTTTAGCTCCTGGCTGCTAGGCCTGAGAGCCTATCCAGGAGGCTGCCGGCTGCTAGGACTAGTCGAGGCCTATCTGGATGTTGAAGCTGCAATCCACAGTCCTTTGAAAGCTGACAGAGGGAGGATGTCTCTGGATTCGGTCTGATACTGCAGTGGCAAAGTGTCGCTTGGAGGTTGGCAGAACAGGCTACCTACTGTCCCAGGACATGGTGTGAGTACAGATCTGTGAGAGAATCCTTGAGACTGTGTGCTAGAATTTCCCCTGCTCTCATATCATCTGTCCAGCTTCTGTCCTTACTGCTTAACAAGGGACCTGTTTTACTACAGTCAGCCTGCCATAAAGTGCCTTTGGTAGTCTGCTTCACTGAGTTAGAAAGGAGACACTGGCTAGTGTCTTGAAGAAACAAAGTCCAGCATGTCCTTTGTTGCTTAAAGA
Source organism: Glandirana rugosa (assembly GCA_018402905.1). NCBI lineage: Eukaryota > Metazoa > Chordata > Amphibia > Anura > Ranidae > Glandirana > Glandirana rugosa. The sequence goes on along the minus strand of BLSH010167782.1, from coordinate 1,175,850 downwards.
TGGACTTGTTTCATTGGAGTCAGTCTGCTGTGTGAAGCCACTGACTGCCTGTTATACAGAGCTAGGGAGAATTGTCCTCAGTTACTTGGAGTATCTCATACCTATCCTTTTCCTATCCAAGTTCAACAATAAAGCATTAAAAATTCATCCCCTAGACTGGTCATTGGAAACAAGCAGGATTGTGTGTGCACCTGGCTGTGTGAAAATGCTATAGTGACTGGCTGCAAGAATATTCAGAGGGAGGCTCGGGAAAATATAAATTTCATTAGCAGCTCCTTCGGGGGTACCGCTACATGTACATCATAAACAAAGTCATCTGAGCCAAGGGTGTAGGTCATGGGACTTGTTTTGCATAATTCACATTGCATTACTCCTTTGTATTACATTCATATTCTTATTTTCTTGGCTACACATTTTTTCCCATACAAGTGGGGATGAATTTAATGTCGATCAGGTTTTTACTGCTATCTGGGGCTCCATTCAAGAGATTACCAAACAGGTGGTTAAGTAAAATCTGCAACAGGAATGGCAAAGTAGACAATTGCCTCCCCTGGTTGTTTTCAGCATGGATCAGGAAATGACCTCCAGACTGTGGGTCTGGCAGATGCCCAGTGGCCAACTGCTATCGCTTGGAAAAACTATTCAGATTGCTACTGTTCCCTCTGAAAAAGCTGAAATTATTCCCACCACTTCTCTGCTAAACAGAATCATAAATATTAAGGTTCACAAAGTGCACACATTTATAGGAGGACTGGCTGAAACTCTTATATGAAAAACATTAGCAGGCAAGAATTTTCACATTTAGCTCCGATTTACACTATAACTCGCATGTGACTAACACAGGAACCGCACCACATTTCATGCGATTCAGTGAGGTGCAATTTGAGCCCATTATTTTCAATGGGCTCAATTCGCATCGCATCAAAGAAATGGAGGCACCTTTTTTGGAGCTGCACCACAACCACATTGCATGGTAGTTTTGGACCATGTGATACAGTGCTGGTAAACGGCACTGCATTTGCAATCCTTTTGGAGTGTCGCTAACTTTGTGCTTACACCCGCAGTGGATCGCAAACACAGCGCGACTGCAATGCAGTGTGGGAAATGCACAGGGATTACTGCGTTTCCTGCACTGCATGTGGGTGAACCTAGGCTTATATACTGTATGATGCAGCTTAGACCTCTGGCTCTAAACTAAAAGTTGGAAACAGTGTATATCTTTTTTACTGGCTAGCTGAACTGAGTGCTGGAGGAGCATTATGTTGATCAAATTTGGGTTTGGTTGCATATGGTGCAGGCTGACACTTGAGATTTTCAGTAGCTCAGAACCTTTACTTACTATATGCTGATGTACAGTATATTATATATGTTATTACATAGGTTCTCTTTGGTAGATATCAGCAGTGATGGAGAATTTTATCAAAAAACAAACTTCACAACTAAAACTTTTCTAAAGAGATAATGTAGCCACAGCAATAGACACTTGCAAATGGGCATTGAATTAACAATATGTTTCTTTTATTTTGAGATTAGTATTTTTTTCTTTTACTCTCAATTTCAATTACTTTTTTCATACTTATAATTTTAGGAAAATATTAAGTCTAACAACCATGCATGAATGATAGGCCACACAACCGTTGCATTGCAATTTATTAGCTGGAGAAGGCAGTCACATTTGTTAAATGGCTAATAAACCCCAGGAAATTACTTTTCTTACACTTTTATTCTGTACTAATAAAGTCTGTAGCCTTGAGGAAGACAGCATTATAGAGTAGAATGTATGAAAGTCGGTTTGAGAAGAACTGGCATCTAATCTTCATAGACACATTTTGTTTTTTTTTTGTCTTTGTAGCTGTAGTTGTGAAAGTGAGAAGCTTAGCATAAACAGTATTATTGGTGTTTCAATATTGTAAGAATATGATTTTTGTAATTACCATAGATATGATGAGGAGAATAGCTAGATTGTGCTTATATCCTCATATGAAGGTTTAAATCGTTTGTTTACCCCCCCCCCCCGAAAAAAAAAATGGACCCTGTTCCCTTAAAGCATGAATAACAGCACAGTGCTTGTGCTGTGTATTTTGCCCCTTGTATCACCTGAAATACCTGGCTGATCCTGCCAGTTTCTACCTTCCCCTCTGTACGCTGACCACGGTATATCAGGGCTGCTGAGCCATGACACCATGGTCAGCGTATGTGCCTCCGTCATGCGCTGCTATCTGCAGCTCTCCTGTGTCTCCCTCTGCCCTCCTCCCCCCTCCCCTACCTGCCTGTTAGCTCTCACTAGCACCGCCCTGCTTCTCTCCTCACTGCTTCAAAACTAACTGGCCTTTATATCATCCCCTCTAGCTGTGTCCTAGTGCCTGTGCTTTATTTAAAAGAAAGCCAATTTCTGCCTGTTTTAACAGCTTCTTCCAGTGATCACATGACTCCTGATGCTCTGCTCTCCTCCCCACCTCCCTGGCTGACATCAGCAGGGGAATATCTGCCCCTCCCTCTGGAGCTATCAGGCGGGGAGAGCAGAGAGCCGTTTATAAAACACAGGCACAAGGATACAGCTTTTTATGTGACAGAGGGGATGATATAATGAACAACCACTTTAACTTTTCACTAGGTAATTAGTCCACAGTGAATGTGCTTCACTGTTCCTTTCCTACAATGCCAGGCTTTTTAAAGTCTATTGACTGAAAAAAGGAGGTCTTTATTTCAATAGCTGTTTTGTGGGATTGATGAACAAATCTGCCTGAGGTACAGATGAAAAATAATAAAAACATGGAATAACAGCAATAAAAAATATTAACTTTTACATCAAATATACCCTCAGAAAAATATTACAATATCTTAAAATGTATATTTTCTGTATACATGCCTAAATTTCCATTTGTATCCATAAAGTATATGCAACCACTCCAGAAGTGCTAAGCAGATGAAAAAGGCATCTAATCTACAAAAAAAGTTTCCTTTTTTAGGGCTTATGCACAACTACGCAGAATTTACCTCAAAACGCATTGCCCAGGAGCCTGGACACAGAAGTAGTCACTTAGCTGTCAAACTAAGCCACCCACTCAAGCAACAAGGATGCCGTCTATTTCCACCCATCTGTGGGTGTGTCCCCCAGCCTTTGCATCACTCTGCTGGCCACAAAATCAAGGGAGGGATTGGCTTGAGACTGCTACTTCCAGCACTGTGATGTGAGAGATATTTGTTGACATTGGTTCAGTGCGCTGTTTTATCTTATTACTCCGCTTCAGAGTCCGTGTGATGAGGATCCATCTTCTCTGCAACAGAGCACTTGTCATTTGTTAGAGCTAAAAGCTTTACTATGCAAGCTATTTGAACTTGAAGGAATGGACTGACTGGGGGATCATGAACTTTTATAATTTAAAGGGTAACTCCACTTTTGTATAAAATTTAAAAAAAATGTTATTAAAAATTACCTTTACCTTTCAATCTGCAGACATTTTCTGGATGCAATTACAATGCAATCAAATGCAATTCAATATGGCAACCTGGAGGCATTCTATACCCAGATGGTGTATGGAACAGCCCCAGGGAAATGTAATTTCCTGCTTGTGCGATTGGCTCACTGATTTTGCCAGAAGTCTGCACTAAGGTACAAATCAGATTTTGAGCATCCCCTGCAACAAAAATGTCATTTTTGATAAGGCACTCCCAATAGGAAATCACGTCTAAAGGGATGCAGACCCTGGCATTTTCCTCAGAGCCCTGTCGGTGCAGCAGCTGATTGATAATTGTAAAAACAACTCCCATATAGATTCAGACAAACAAAAAGCTATTTTTTCAGAATAACAAAAGGTAGGAATCTGCAACAAATTTGGTAAAATCTTTGCAATGTACATAGATCACCCAGAGGGGAATGTTTTCTTCTCAACAAAAGTGGAGTTACTCTTTAATTGAAATTTGCTATACAGTAGGTATATGTTCTCTTTGATTTCTCTTAATTGCTGTATATTGTATGTAGCTGATGCTGATGTATGTAGCTGATATACAGTGCTGACAGTGGCCGCAGCAGTTAGTAAAGGAAATAATTCATTTTGAGACAGCTTGGCCCAAACAATCTATTGAAAGTAAACACAGTGTTAGGAATAACAAAAAGAGCTACGTAACCCCACCCCCTACCTGAAGCATTGCTGAACAGATCTATAAAAAAAAATTGCTATCAGTAGGTTTCTTCTGCCTAAAAACGACTTTAACTGTCTGCTATCAATTCTTTTTTGGTGTGCAATACTGAAGCACATGCATGGTGCAGTGTGCAATTCCAGCCCACTCTTGGCATCTGTAAGATTCAGAAAACTAAATGGAGCTGGATGCCGGTTTGGTATAATCCCAGCATGCATGTTCAGGGCTAATATAATTAGTGGTCATCCAATGGCCGAAGGGAAAAAAAACTGGGCTGGAAGATCCCCAAGAGAAACAGCTGCTGACTGAGTGAAAAGACTTGCAGACCTATTAATAGAGGAGGCCAATCTACAGGATAAGTCTGCCATAAAGTCCAAGTATATTTATTTATTAAGGGAAATTTAGTTGCCCTTAAGTTGTTACCTGCGTACTGCCTGGGATTACAATCCGAGGGAGATTCACAGGGATCAATCTGAAAATGAACACACATATATTTCTGGTACCACAAGGTGCCTGCACTTCAGTTCTGTGAATTTTGGTTTTTTTTCAATTAACGATTTTATTATCATTTATCATACAGATATATGACAGAATGCAGTATAGACTGTCGCAACAAACAACAATTTAGGAGATAGCGTATTCAGCTGATATTACCTATTGTACCAGACCACGTAAAAGTTAGTGAACGAGAAAGTGAGGGAACAGCAACAGCAGTTATCGTGATCTCCTTCATTCTGTGAAATGTTTTAAGTCAGGTCTGGATCATTTACAGTGGGGAAAATTATTATTTGATCCCCTGCAAATTTTGTAAGTTTGCCCACTTACAAATAAAGGGCCTTTCATTTTATCTTAGGTGTATTTTAAATGATAGGAGACAGAATAGCAACCAAAAATCCAGAAAAAACACATGATACAAATGATATCAATTGAGTTGCAGTTCAGTAAGTAGAATAAGTATTTGGTCCCAAGCAAAACATGACTTTGTTCTTGGTGGAGAAACCCTTGTTGGCAAGCACAGAGGTAAGACATTTCTTGTAGTTGGTGCCCAGGTTTGCACACATCTCAGGAGACATTTTTGTCCACTCTTCTTTACAGATCTTCTCTAAATCCTGAAGGTTTCTTGGCTGTAGCTTGGCACCTCCAAGTTTCAGCTCCCATACATTTTCTATAGGATTAAGGTCTGGAGACTAGCTAGGCCACTTCATGACCTTAATGTGCTTCTTTTTGAGGCACTCCTTTGTAGCCATGGCGGTATGTTTTGGGTCATTGTCATGCTGGAAGACCCATACATGACCCATCTTTAGTGTTCTGGCTAAGGGAAGAAGGTTCTCATCCAAGAGTTTACAATACGTGGCCCCATCCATTGGCCCCTTAATACGGCAAAGTCCCCCTCCTCAAGAAGGCACATGTACAGTTATGCCAATGAACATCTAAATGATTCAGAGAAGGATTGGGAGAAAGTGCTGTGGTCAGATAAGACCATAATTGAGCTCTTTGACATTAACTTGACTCAAAATCCTAAGATGTGTGCAAACCTGATCACCAACTACAAGAAACATCTTACTTCTGTGCTTGCCAACAAGGGTTTCTCCACCAAGTACTAAGTTGTGTTTTGTTTTGGGATCAAATACTTATTTTACTCACTGAACTGCACCTTAATTTATAGCATTTGTTTTATGTGTTTTTTTCTGGATTTTTGGTTGATATTCTGTCTCGATCATTTAAATTACGCTTATGATAAAAATGATAGATTCTTCATTTCTTTGTAAGTGGGCAAGCTTACAAAATCTGCAGGGGATAAAATAAATATTTTCCCCACCGATTTGTCTCCACATCTCTAGAAGTGCAATTTGTAAAAACTTTTGATGCTTTAACACTATACAAAATTTCCATCTAATCTGAATGTCATGGAATAATTTTGTACTGAAAAGCCACACAATGATACTCTTTGTTTCTAAAAAATTAGATTTACAAAAGCATAGAAGTGGTATAAATTACATTAGCTTAGATTAGCTTTCCTTCATTTAGGTTATTAAGAAGAGGTAAATCCTGATAATGTAATTTAATATGCTGTGTTACCAAATGACAGAAAAAATGTAGCATACAGCCAAAATCTATTAGTGCAGCACACTTCTCCACCAGGTGTTTTTTTTTTTTTTTTTGCTCCGTTTCAAGTGTACACTAAAGGAAAGCAAAAATATTTTACAATACATTGATTACTAACTTTTATTGTCATAAACAATTTAATTTGCTTTTTCACTATTTTCCAGTTCTAATTTTGACTAATGTTTAATTATACAGCATGCTGAACTAGTATATGTGAGGGCTCATACACACATATGATCCAATAAGGCAGTTATGGTCAACATTCTTGATGCAGGGGCCTCAAGTTCATTCCCCAATATCACCATAGGGCCACGCATAACATGCAGGAATACAATGCTACAGAAAGCTCTCAAACATTGCAGACATGCAACAGTTAATAGTGAAAGACTGTGGGCATGCTATAAGACCCCTTTTCACACTGGGGCAGTTTTCAGGTGCTTTAGCGCTAAAAATAGCGCCTGCAAAGCGCCTAAAAACTGCCTCCCCTGCAGCCCCAATGTGAAAGCCTGAGTGCTTTCACACTGGGGAGGTGCGCTTGCGGGACAAGAAAAAAAGTCCTGCAAGCAGCATCTTTGGGGTGGTGTGGGAGCGGTTTATACAGCGCTCCTAAACCGCCCCCTGACATTGCAATGAATGGCCAGCACTTCCGAATCGCCGCAACACGGATGCTTTTAACCCATTTTTAACCTCTTCTGTGGGGGTTAAAATTGCCCTGCTAGCAGCGCTTTACAGCTAACTGACCCGCCCCCCTGGTGTGAAAGGGGTCTTAAGGCCAGTACACACAATGTGAAATTCCTACGGGAATTTTCATACGACGACCGATCGTCCGAAATTCTAAAAGCTGGATGTGCAGACTATAAAATTGTTGTCGAATGTGACCACAACATCATATTTTCGTATAATTAGTACGGTTTTCGTCCGAAAAAAAAAAACTTAAGAGAAAGACTACGCATGCTCAGAAATGAAAAGATACATACTAAGCTATTCAACACATCACGTCATGCCTGACGTTGAATTCGGTCATACAAGAATTTTCGTATGGTTAGTAACCTCTTCACCTTTGACATGAGACTAGCATCCAACAAGAAACGGACATTCGGTCGTCCGAAAATCTAAGCGTGTGTACAAGGCTTTAGTGATGGCCAAAGCTTGCAGACATGCTATAGAAATTGTTGGAGATTGGGGAGTCTAGACTGGAAACATATTATATGTGACTGCTTAAGATCACTACTATTACAGTCTCTACTATTTGTGTTGCTTACAGCCCCTTGTCAGGAACTGGAATGCCTGCTGGTGGCAATGAAGTTCCTAAGGCTGGAGGGTGCAATTCCGTTGGCCACCAGGGGTGTCTCCCAGCAGCCAGAAAATCCCAGTAATTGGACTCCACCTGATACTGGCTGATGGGAAGGTATAGAACCCCTCCCTTGATTTTCATCAATGCTTCAGTATTTTGCCTGTTAACCACATACTGTACCTGCTTGCTGATTATACTTTTACTGTATCCTATTACCCCATCTCTACTAAATTGTTCCCAGCCCCATTCCTGGTTATGCCCCATTTTTCCGTGCGTCACCTTTGCTTGTATATATTGTAGTATAGTTAGAGTGCTAGTCAGGTTTTCAGTCACTTTGTTCACTTATACTGTTCACATATATTTTCACGTATGCCTTAAACATTTTTTACTGTTGTTGTAAGGGGGTTTGTTTCGCTTTTAAAAAATCTTACTTTAATCATACTCAGTCTGATTCCAGTTTCCAAAGTACAGCTACACCACAGCAGCACCACAGTTTGGCCAAGGACATTTCTTGAACATAGTCATTGGATACTAAGGAGTAGCTGCACACTGATAAATCATCACTCTGCTTTCTCCTCCTCGTAGCATGGAGTTATATAAATGCAATTAAAGTGATTGTAAGGGCTCTTTTTTGTTTTAAATAACAAACATGTTATACTTACCTGCTCTGTACAAGGATTTTGCACAGAGCGGCTTCAAACTTCCTCTGCTGGGTTCCCCCCGCTGGCACACCTGGTTCCTCCTCCCTACCGAATGCCCCCTGAGCAAGCCGCTTCTTATGGGGCCACTCGTGTGGGCTCAATCCCAAGCTGAACTGTGTGTGTCCATAGACACATAGTGAGGCATGGCACCGCCCCTCACACTCTCCCCTCATGATTTTATTTAAACCAGCAAGTGCTAATGACTCCTGCTGCTCTCAGCCAAGCTGGTAAGAGCATGGAGAAGGGAAAGACGAACTGAAGCCGAGCCGGGGGGATTGGGGAGCTGTCCTTCCAGGGAGAAAATGCTGATTATTGCTAGAGGCTATTACCGCTGGCAATAATCGCATGTAAAAATCCAACATGCTGGTTGTATTGACTTGGGTACAATCAGCCTGCCCATAAATGGTTTGAACCTCGGTCAGTCCCTGTTGAACCGGATGAGATTTGAACCTATGGCCTGCTTAACCACTTGCCGTAGTTTTTTTTTTTTGCACGTTCCCGCAAAACGCCATCATGGTGCGTCGCCCACGGGAACGTGTTGTGCTCCCTGGCTAGCGGGGGAGCCAATCAGCGGGTGGGGTGGTCTCGATGTCCGCCGGCCACTCGCAGTTACTCCAGAGACAGGCATGACGGGCATCTACTAGTATAAACAAAGCAGATCCCTGTTCTGACAGGGGACTTAAGATAGATCGTTTAACCCCAGTGATAGGGAACAACAATCTCTCTTCTCCTCCAGTTAGCCCAGCCCCCTACAGTTAGAAACACCACAGAGGGAACACACTTAACCCTTTGATCGCCCCTAGTGTTAACCCCTTCCCGGCCAGTGACATTTACACAGTAATCAGTGACTATTTAAAGCTCTGATAGCAGTATAAATGTCAATGGTCCCAAAAAAGTGTTAAAGTGTCCGATCTGTCCACCGCAATGTCGCAGTCCAGCTAAAAATCACACATCGCCGCCATTACTAGTAAAAATAAATAAATAAATAGAAATGCCATAAGTCTATTCCCATAGTTTGTAGACGCTATAACTTTTGCTCAAACCAATCAATATATGCTCATTGAGATTTTTTTCACCAAAAATATGGCCTAAACTGAGGAAGAAATTAGCTTTTTTCTATTTTTTTTTGGCTATATAGTAAAAAATATAGATTTTTTCAAAATTGATGCTTTTTTTGTTTATAGCGCAAAAAATAAAAACCACAGAGGTTATCAAATGCCACCAAAAGAAAGCTCTATTTGTAGGGAAAAAAGGACAATAATTTTATTTGGGCACAATGTTGCACGACCGCGCAATTGTCAGTTAAAGCAAAGCAGTGCCAAATCGCAAAATGTGCTCTGGTTAGGAAGTGGGTAAATCCTGGGGCTGAAGTGGTTAAAGGGTAACATCACTTTTGTGGGGGAAAAAAATAGAAAACAAAGAAAAACGAATATAGCGTATACAATTGCAACAGAAGTCATATTGTAATTGAATGTTATTAAAAAAATACCTTTCCTTTTTAATCTGCAACCGCTGTAATTTTGTGATAATGCAATGCAATATGGCTCCCTGGAGGTGTTCTGTACACTAAATGTGTACAGAATGCCCCTCAGAGACATCATTTCCTGCTTGTGTGATTGGCTCACCAATTTCCCAGAAGTCTGCCTAAGATACAAGTCAGATTTCAGGCATCCCCTGCAACAAAAATGCAGATCCTGCCATTTTCCCCATTAGTGCCCTGCAGCTGATTGATAAATATGAAACTACTCCCATTAGAGCACAGGGGCACAGAGGAACAAGGTTTGTTAAAAGGGACACCCTTGAAAAAGTCACGTGATCGTGATGAAACACGTCGGAAAACACGTGGTGACGTCGCTTCCGGGCACAGCCGAACCCGGAAGTTCCCAAGAGTTTTGTGAGCGCTGCTCAATCGGGGACTTGGGGCAATGCTGACAGACAAGATTTTTAATGTAAGTTACTACGTTTTTTTAATAAATTTGATTTAAATACTACACCATGAGAAGTGTTTTGATCTTATATTACATGTGTCGATAAACGGAGTTTGTCATACCACGCTGACTATAAGAGGATAAATCGCCCCCCCTGTTTAAGGGGTGTGAGAGTATTTCTATTGATTTAACCTGTTTGGAGGATTGGAGGTGTATGATCTTTTGGAGTTGCATGTGATATGCAGAAAGGTGTACCCTCAAGGGGGTTTGAGGTGAGCGGCCATCCGTGTGCTGTGAAGGATTATTCACCTTATACACATATATATCCCTCTTGTTCAAAGAAAAACATACTAAGGAAGATTATTGTTGAATTATCAAGTATCCACTGATTGGAACCTCAGACCCCGCTGATTGTGAATTTACCGACAAGAGACTATATATGTGCATTCCACACCTGTGTTTGCAGTGTTACACGATTTTTTACACACATTTTTGTGGCCACATGGTCCTGATCTCTATGAATGCACTTTAATGTGAAGCACAGAGTCACTTTTATGTTCATGAAGTTGCACCAGGCACAAGCACTTTAATATGTATATGTTTATATTTATTTCAATTAATGTACACTATTATATGTAATTTACTCATTATTACCTTGGTTTCATATATCAATGTATTGATTGTACAACACCATTTCATGAAGTACTATTTTGCATTTGGGAGGTGTAGTGATACCTAGGAAGTTTGGCAGCAGTAACAGACTACATTGATTATTGATTTTTGATTTTTAATTTCTTATTATTGAGATCACTGAATCATTTTTGTTTGAATTTATTTTTAGATATATTTTTTGATACACGGATCTACACTTTATAGTCATAATAGGTAGCGCACCAGTCTTCTTTTGTTCTAAAGTGTTACTAAACCCACAGCAGTAAAATCAGTCTGTTTATGCAGCATAGCATGCTTGTTATACTCACTGTGGAACCTAGGGGGTTAATCCTTCGAATTGTGTAAAAAGGTGGTTTGATACTGTCTTTTGTGATCCTCCCATTCTTTAACTGTCCCCAATCCATCTGCTGATAGAACAGAGCCCTAGGAGGCACTCTGCACATGCTCAGTTTGCTGTGTACTGCTAGAGAGTTTTTCTTTTTTTTGGAGAGGGTGTATGTGATCAGCACAGGGCCAATCAGCACTTTCCAGACAGAGGGTCAGGGGTCCTGCAGCCTCATAGGACAGTCAGAGGAGAATGAAAATTTTAATCAGTGCTTGGTTGGACACTGATATAAGTCACAAGACTGCTATATAAAGCTGATGAGAAAATGTATTTATTAGTTTATATTTACTAAAATAATAGCATTTCCATGTTCTGTGTATTGTGGGAGACCAGATATAGTGAATGCAGGGCCCTGGGTTTGGTAACACTCTAACAACCACTTCAAACGTTTCCCTGTCTAGTTCAACTAGCTTAAAGTGATTGTAAAGGCTTGTGTTTTTTTTTGTTAAAAATAACAAACATGTTATACTTACCTCCTCTGTGCAGTGGTTTTGCACAGAGCAGCCCCTCTTCTCGGGTCCCTCTTCGGCGCTCCAGACCCCTCCCTCCTGTTGAGTGCCCCCACAGCAAGCAGCTTGCTATGGGGGCACCCGAGCCAAAGCTCCTTGTGCCCATTCAGCCATGGAGCCGCGGCCTGGCCCTGTCCCCTTTCTCTCTTCATTGGCTGACTGACTGATTGACAGCAGTAGGAGCCAATTGTGCAGTGCTGCTGTCTCAGCCAGTGAGGAGGGGAGACCTGGGCAGCCAGACACTCTTATCTTAATGTATAGACCGCATTAAGATAAAAAACCTTCTGCCTGTACAATCACTTTAACCACTTGCTGACCGCCAACCGCAGTCTGATGGCGACAAATCGGCTCGATATTGCAAACCGTCGTCATATGACGGTGGCTGCGATATCCCTCACTGTGAGCGCGCGTGCCGCCGGAGGCGTGCTCACTGTGTTGGGGGGGCCAGGGAGTGGGTAGGGCAGACTTGATCGCCGTCGGCTACCCGCGATAGCCCCCCCCACAGTGAAAGAACGGAGGTCCGTGTAAGTAAACACAGATCTCCGTTCTGTTAGAGGGGGAAGGGCTGTGATCACAGGCTTCCTGTATATGGAAGCCGTGATCACTCCCTTCCCCCAGCCAGGGCAGCCCACACACAGTTAGAACACGCCCAGGGAACACAGTTAACCCTTAGAGCGCCCCCTCCAGGTTAACCCCTTCACTGCCAATGGCATTTACACAGTAATCAGTGCATTTTTATAGCACTGATTGCTGTATAAATGCCAATGGTCCCAAAAAAGTGTCAAAATGGTCCGACATGTCCACTGCAATATTGCAGTGCCGCTAAAAATCGCAGATCGCCACCATTACTAGTAAAAAAAGTAAAAAAAATAAAAACCCCAGAAATGAATTCTCATCATCCGTAAACGCGGTAACATTTGTGCAAACCAATCAATAAATGCTGATTGTGATTTTTTTTTTTTTTACCAAAAATATGAGGAAGAATATAAATCGTCTTCAATTTTTTTTATATATTTTTTTTGGATTTGTATTTTAGCAAAAAGTAAGAAATTAGTGTTTATTTGCAAAATTGTCGCTCTTCTTTTGTTTATAGCGGCAATCAGAAATGACTCCCCAAATCATCACAGACTGGAAAATTTTGCATTTCATTTGTAAATCAAGGTCTCAGAGTCTGGAGGGAGAGTGGAGAGGCACAGAATCTAAGTTGCATGAGGTCCAGTGTGAAGTTTCCACAGTCAGTGATGATTTGGGGAGCCATGTCATTTTCCAGTGTTGGTCCCACTGTGTTTTATCAAGTCCAGAGTCAGCGTAGCCCTCTACCGGGAAATTCAAGAGCACTTCATGCTTCCCTCTACTGACCACCTTTATGCAGATGCTGATTTCATTTTCCAGCAGGACTTGGCACCTGCCCACACTGCCAAAAGCACCAATACCTGGTTTAAATGATCATAGTATCACTGTGCTTGATTGGCCAGTAAACTTGCCTGTCCTAAATCCCATAGAGAATTTGTGGGGTATTGTCAAGAGGAAGATGAGGGACACCAGACCCAACAATGCAGATGAGCTGAAGGCCGCTATCAATAGCAACCTGGGCTTCCATAACAACTCTGGTAGAGAAACCGGGTTGTACTGCTCCGGGTGAGAACAAACCTTCCTCTAACGACCCGGTGCAGGTCCAGTCTGCGGTCTGGATAGATAGCCAAAAGAGCAAGAAAACGTATGAGTTTTGCAATGCCTCATGGGACATGTAGTTGCGCAACAGCTGAAGGGCCGCAGTTTGGAGATCCCTGCTCTACACCTTGGAGTGCAGTCAAAGTTTACTTGCTCTTTTGGCTTCCATAACAACTCGCGAATCGCCTACATGCCACACCGCATTGATGCAGTAATTCATACAAAAGGAACCCCGACCATGTATTGGTATAGTGCATACTATACTGTACATAGACATACTTTTCAGTAAGCCAACATTTCTGTAGTAAAAATCCTCTTTTTTTATTGGTCTTATGTAATATTCAAATTTTCTGAGATACTGAATTTTGGGTTTTCACTAGCTGTAAGCCATAATCATCAAAATTAAAAGAAATGCTTGAAATATATCACTCCGTGTGTAACACATCTATATAAAATATATGAGTTTCACTTTTTGAATTGAATTAACCACTTCCCGCCCGGCGTATAGAAAATTGACATCCGGGCGGGGGGTTCATTATCCTGACTGGACGTCTATTGACGTCCTCAGGATAATCCGCGATCGCGCGCCCCTGGGGGGCGCGCATCGCGGCGATCGGTGGTGCCGTGGGTCAGGCTGACCCACCGCATTACCGACCGAGGTAAAAGGCTTCGATCCGAAGCCTTTTACCATGTGATCAGCCGTGACCAATCACGGCTGATCACAGTGTAAATAGGAAGAGCCGTTGATCGGCTTTTCCTCTGCTCAGGTCTGCAGACCTGAGCAGCGTAGAGCCGATCGGCTGCTCTCCTGAGAGGGGCGGGCTTCGCTGAACATTTATCAGCGCAGCCACCCTCAGGATCACCCCACTGGACCACCAGGGAGCCGGATCAGGGCCACCAGGGAGCCCCCCCCCCCCCCCGCCGGACATCGCACACAGGCCGCCCAGGACCACCAGGGAATGAAATCAGAGGCCGCCCAGGACCACCAGGGAGCCCCCACTAGACCACCAGGTAAGGGCATTATTGTGCACTGTAGGGATGGCACTGTGCCCATGTATGATGCCTGCCAGTGCCATCCCTAACAGTGCTTGTTGCACCTGTGCCCACCACTGCTACCTATAAGTGCCCACCTGTGCCCACCCGTGTCACCTATCAGTGCCCACCCGTGTCACCTATCAGTGCCCACCCATGTCACCTATCAGTGCCCACCTGTGCCACCTAAAAGTGCCCACCTGTGCCACCTAAAAGTGCCACCTAAAAGTGCCACCTATCAGTGCCCAGTGCCACTTATCAGTGCTGCCTAGGAGTGTCCATCAGTGCCGCATATCAGTGCCCGTCAGTGTTGCTTGTCAGTGCCGCCCATCAGTGCTGTATATGTGCCCCATCATCAGTGCAACCTTATCAGTGCCACCTCATCAGTGCCAATCTGTACTGCCTCATCAGTGCCCGTCAGTGTAGCCTCATCAGTGCCCATCAGTGTAGCCACATCAGTGCCTGTCAGAGAAGGAGAAAATGTACTTTATACAAATTTTTGTGACAGAAACAAAGAAAAATTTTTTTTTTTTTCAAAATTTTCGGACTTTTTTTTCTATAGCGCAAAAAATAAAAACCGCAGGGGTGATCAAATACCACCAAAAGAAAGCTCTATTTGTGGGAACAAAATGACAAAAAGTTTGTTTGGGCACAACGTCGCACGACCGCGCAATTGTCATTCAAATCGCAACAGCACTGAAAGCTGAAAATTGGTCTGGTAGGGAAGTGTTCTAAGTGCATGGTATTGAAGTGGTTAATGAAATATACGTTTTAATGATATTCTAATTTTATGAGATGCACCTGTATATTTTTTTTACTATATTCATGTTAATAAATCAATCTATGTACATCTGTTAACTGCTGTTTTATTTTGCCATGGAATTTAGTTACTTAATTTGTTTTACAAGAAAAATACAGGTGAATAATACCACTAAGATAAAAGAAATGTGCAACATACCCTATAGCATACAAAAACATTTGTGGAATCTGTTAGCAGTGGGTTTTTACTGAGTTTTGCTCACCATTACAGCTGTGCATGGATGTGATAATAAGAGGCCACTTTGATTGTCTCTGCAGTGTTTGCCAAAAAAGATACAAACATTGGAGTTACCAGATACTAATTTATGCGTTTTGTGTTTTGCGATTCCTGACCTTGAGATAAGACACATTAACAGGAGTATGTTGTTCTACTATGCACTTTTTCACACGGGGATCCATTCTGCTGTGATATGATGCCAACATCTCTGAAAATATGTTCCAGCAAAACAGAAAACTTAATTATTTGCTGTATTATTTTTGAGACATAGAGCATTTGATAACCGTAGGCCTAATGCCTAAAGCACATTATATAATGCAATCTGTTAAATGGTTCATTGACAGATGTATTCAATGAAATGGTTTAGAAATGGGAAAACAACTAGAGTGAGAAAATACCCCAGAGCTTTTCATGACCTAGAAAAGCATAATGACCAACCTGCAGAAGGGGTACTGTACAGCAATAAACACAATTATTAGAACAAGATAAACCTTTCCCTATTTTTAAAGGGTCAGTCCAGTCACTTCATACAAGCAATTTTAGAAAAATAACGAGGCACAAAAGGATCCCTTTTTAAAATTCAAATCTCAGTGAGTCAACTGAACCATCAGCTACTAATATCTCTCTACATGATAGAAGTTTCCCTACAGCAGTTTGAGGATTCCCCACTTCCACAGGGCCAGAGAGAAAATATGACCTACTTGCAGCAACTGGATTTGTAATGGCGAGGCAGTTAAGCAAAGCTGGGAATCCTGAGAGATAAATGAAAATTATGTAGAATGCAACTTGTCAGCAACTGTAAAATTGATTTATCACTTCTAAATGCGAGGTAGCCTTTATAGTAAAAACAATATTTTGTAATAATTAGACCAGATTCACATAGGCACTGTCAAATCTGCATTTAGACAACATTTCTGAACACTTTTGATGCATGTAATGATTTTTTAATGGTGTATATCACACCATGTGTTCACCTGCATTTCAGTGCAGTCAGTTTAGTTGCATTTAGAGAAAAGGATTCTGTGCATCCAGAATCCTATTAGACACTCTAAAAGCAGCTAAACAAATGCAAATGCGTGTAAACGCTCCTAAATTAGGCTAAACTGCCTAAAGCTGGCACATCTAAACACAGGGAAAAAGATAGGAATCAAAGTTGTTCATACATTCCAGATGAATTCTCCTAGATTTTGAAAGGTTAGGCCCCTGACACATGAGACAGGATCCGTTGGAGTCCATCTGCTCAGCTGGGAATCTGTCCGCTGATCCCCGCTGAGCAGGTGGATGGCTGGTCTGTGTCCACTCCATTTATGCAGAGCAGACACATGGACAGCCTGTCCGTTTACACCCGATTGCCATCCAATCCACCAGACAGATGGGGAGTGGATCCCCATGTGTCTCTTTTTAGCAGACAGGATTGGATATTGGTGAGTGTAAATGGACACCAGAGGAGAGGAGCCTGGAGGGTCCGATCAAGTCCACCTGAAAAAATGACAGATTTGTCCGCCCATGTGAAAGGCCCCTTAATCTCTGGAGTGCTTTATTGGTAAAATAGTAACATATAGATGTCCAAATGCCACACAACATATTGTATTGAAAATGGATGGCTGTAGATTCCTGTCTCGCCCTGTAATACTTTACAATATGCCCAAACCTTGTCCCCAGCATGATAATGTCAGGCCAAATGAACATTTCATTTGGAATTTAATAAAATCAGAAATACCCTCTTACAATAGGATCGGCTGAAGTATTAGAATTTCAATTTACAACCTACAGAAGTTTTCCTAAAAATTTGTTGTCAAATAAGTAAACATAGAACAATATTAAACCCAAAGCCGTTTATTTATTGGGCTAGAATAATAATTGGATCACAAAACTGTATTAGTATATCCCACATTTACAGCATAGTATTAGAAATAAAGTCACCTATAATAATTTCACACCCACAGTGCTGCAGGGTATCATTGCTAACTTCTGAGTGTCTGTGTTACCCCTGTGGTTGATTAAAATGGTAACTTTCAAAAGAAGAAAGCTATTTTTTTTACAACTGACAATTATGAAGAGGAAAAGAAAATGTAGTGTTTTACCTGTTTTTTGCCAGTTTAACCTGCCATGAACTGTCATACATTAATGGACTGTCTACACATATATGGCAGGAATCCGGCAGCCAATGTGCTTAGGGGTGGTGCATATATTTTTGAGTCTTTTCTACTGTCAATGGAAACATTTGTATGACTTTGTAAAAGTCTGCATGCTACTGAATAATGAATTCCAAGGTCTTTAAATGAAATTTGGTTTTGCACAGTGCTCTACAACACTCTGCACAGCAATTAAAGAACTGGACAGCAATTATAAAAACAGACTGGCGGGTTTTTAGAAATCTTATCTAAATGTAATAACCTGTATGTTCTACAGAAGTGAGAGGGCAACCTGAGATGGCAAATAATAAAAGCCAAGGTGTGTTTTACATATGCTCTTTCTTACCTCCCAGTTTTAGTCGTGTATGTGGCCAGGTGACCATGGTCTGCCCAGCTGTGCACGGTCTCTGTCATTCCATGCTCCTGGAACACGGGCTGTAAATCTTTGATAATGGCATTTCCGTCAGCTAAAAAGTGACATATGAAAAAGAGTATTAAACAATTTCTCAGCATAAAAAAAAATACAATCTTTCCATACAGTGGTCAAATTTTGACACAAAAGATCAAAATCCTAACTTGTAGACCAAAGGTGTCCAACCTGCAGCCCAACACAAAATCGTAAACTTACTTAAAAAGTTTGTTTTCACTTTGCGTTTACACTTAGAAAACACTTGCTGCCTAAAAAAAAAAAATTGACAGTGTCTCTTTACTGGACTTTTATAAGTTTTATCTCCCCAAAGAAAAATCACTGACTCTTCACAATCACACCTTATTCATTCAGTTTTCGTCAGCACCTATATTTCTGAGCAACTATTGAAGCATGAAAACACAAAGGGCAAAATTAGAATCAAAATATCTGATGAGCACCTTGAGAATTAATTGAGAATTGCTGCATCCATCGAACAAGATATTATGTGTTTCTCAAACACAGTGTCACATATCACATACGTTTTATGTTGCCCTCTTTTACTTTTATAATAAAAAAAATTACAACAAAATGTTATTACTCAGGTACATTATCTATATCAGTGATCGTAAACTTGTGATTTGCCTGATGTTTTCTGCTCACCAGCTATCCTTATTGTTAATTTTGTGTGTGAAAAGTTGAAGTGTTGTGCTATAAATTACTGTGAATAACAATCAATAATTCGGCCCTTGTGTAATCATATTATGAAGTAAAAGTCATAAAAAAATAATTTGCAGTGATGAATAAATAAATAAATAAAATATCCAACTAGTAATTCATAAAAAAGGCATTCAAGTCCTCAGTGGCTAATTCCACTAAATATATGCAAAAAATAGTTCATAACACAATAGAAGTGAATCTTCTTATAAAATGTCGTATGCCAACGTGAACCATAAAGTGACACCATGCTCAAGAAAAACTTCCGTGATAAATCCCACCACCATGCAACGGTTGCGCTTACCACACGTTGCTGATCTCTTGTTATAGGAGATCAAAAAGAGCATGTACATATATCCTCCTAGGCATACATCATAGTGCCGGCATGGAGCCCACAAGACTTCCATGGTTGTGTCCGCATCTATTTAGTCCTCTCTCCCAATATGGGAATGTAGGGTATGTCAAAGGAGAAGAGAAATTTCCTCTTCTATAATTTAGCACAATCCAGTAACATGAAATTCATTTTTAATAAAGGTACAACACTTACAATTGTGTAGGTAAAAACAAGCATAACAATCTTAGGTCATCTAAAGATGGCGGGAAGAAGTCCTCTAGTGATGAAACCGGTCGGGTTACGGCTCCATCACAGCACACCGCGATATTTAGTCTGACTGATGACCGAAGACTGTTAAGCCCCGTACACACGGTTCGACGGTTGTATATAACAGGTCGTACTCCCGACCGTTGTATGCAAAATAGATTGTTCGTATGCGCGATTTGAACAGTCGAACATACGACGGTCGTACAAGGGAGTTGTATGAGCAGACTAGAAAACTTGGTCGTACCAACAAGCTCTCATAGGACCGTTGTATCGTGTGTACAGAGCAGTTGGTACAACAAAGTTGTATTGTGCAAAGCACGCATGCTCCAAAGTCAGGAATGGCTGGATGCTAATTACATGCACCTGAACGTTCTTCTGCGGACGTACGATCGTGTAGTGCAGTCAGTATGCTACATACAACAGCCAACATACGATTTGCGACAATCGTACGTACGATCGTCGTCCCGTGTGTACGGGGCTTTATGCTCATTTTTACCTACACAATTGTAAGTGCAATACCTTTATTAAAAATTAATTTGATGTCACTGGATTGTGCTATGGAAATTTCTCTTCTCCTTTGACATACCCTACATTCCCATATTGGGAGAGAGGACTAAATAGATATGGACACAACCGTGGAAGTCTTGTGGGCTCCATGCCGGCACTATGATGTATGCCTAGGAGGATATATGTACATGCTCTTTTTGATCTCCTATAACAAGAGATCAACAACTTGTGGTAAGCGCAACCATTGCATGGTGGTGGAATTTATCACGGAAGTTTTCCTTGAGCACGATGTCACTTTATGGTTCACGTTGGCATATGACATTTTATAAGAAGATTCACTTCTATTGTGTTATGAACTATTTTTTGCATATATTTAGTATAATTAGCCACTGAGGACTTGAATGCCTTTTTTTATAAATTACTAGTTGGATATTTTATTTATTTATTTATTCATCACTGCAGATTACTTTTTTATGACTTTCACTTCATAGCATGATTACACAAGGGCTGAATTATTGTTATTCACAGTAATTTATAGCACAACACTTCAACTTTTCAAAATTTCTGGCTTTGCATATGTCTAGCAAATGGTGTTGCTGCTACCATCATTTTGAGTCATCTTCACAAGCGCAGTATTATTTGTTCTTTTATATTTTGTGTGTGGCCCAAGACAATACCTCTTCTTCCAATGTTGCCCAGGAAGGTCAAAAGGTTGGAAAACCCCGTTATAGATGCAAGACTGGCTGCTTTCAAATCTCTCCCGCATCCATATTCAATATATCCACAATTGGTATTTTAGTTATAGGCACCACTGAGCTCAATCACAACCTAGCATTTAGGGCCGATTCACCACTTTGTGTTTTGCCATGTGTCTTCTTTTGAAAGACGTGTGCTCATTTTTAAAACACACCAAAACGGAAAGACGAGATTTCAGACTGTTTTCAAGTTTTAGTTTTACTTTTACTCATAAATTTATAAAGATAGATCAACATATATTGAGCGCTTTTGAATTAAATTTTAACTTCCTTAGCGGGAATCTCGCGTGTGGCTCAGGGTGAATTTTCACTACCAAAAGCAGTAACCCCGAGCCACACTCGGGATTGCATCGCAGGATCCAGGCAAAGTTACTTACCTTGTCCCCAGGATCCTGCGATGTCCTCCCACTGTGTCCACAGGCTGTGTCCTCTGCCCGATGTACTGTGTGCCTGGCTCCATTCCCTGCGAGCGTCCCACCATATGGGGACAGAGCCCGGCGGCAAATTGAAAAAGTGAGACACACATAACACATACAGTACACTGTAATCTGTAAGATTACATTACTGTATCAAATCATTTCACATCCCCTTTGTCCATAAAGCTTCGTCCAGTGCCCAGCATGCACTTTTATATTATATATGCCATTCTTTCTGCCTGGAAACTTGAGAATGTCCACGGCATCCAAAAATCATGCGTCAAAAGCGTTTTTTTGGACCAGCTATAAAACAGCGATAGTAAAGAAGAATCACTTGCAGAATTGAGCGATACTGATTCGTGGGGTCATGAGACACTGAAAGTGACCACAGCGACAATTCTGCAACTGAGCAAATTTTTGTGTTTTTGACTTGATTACATGATTGAATAAATTATATTATTATTATTTTTGATAATTATTTATAGTTATTTATTATATTATAATTTATGATTTTGTGTTTCAAACTTTATTATACCCGGGATGTCTACTAGACTCTTGTTTGGACAGAGAGTGAGTTATTCCTAAGAATTACAGGCCTACAATATAAAACGCCAAATTTCTATGCAAAACAATGTACCGCTTTGAGATGCAAAAATCTGACAAAATCATACTACCAGGGAGGTTAATGAGAAGAAAGCGGAAAAAATTTATAAATGTAGTCAATATGAGGATAATGCAGTATACTAAAAATCCTGATATAGGAAAAGAACAGAACTTGTTTTTTTCTTATACATTCATGACACATGGACAGAGTTATTTCAAATTTCATGTACTGTTACTAGATAGGACATCTAACTTTTCAGCAGTATAAAATGTGCAAATAGAAGACTATTTCTCTGGTGAAGGCAGAAAGAATATTCTCATATTTACATGTAAGCGTTGATATGGATTATTATTAGAAGTGGTACACTCCTAGTCCCTCAGGAAAAATAATTATTATTCTATAAATCATCCAGTATAAACCCAGAATGTTCCCAAAAAAAAGCATTCTAAACACCCATTGTACAAAATGAAAAGCAACAGATGTAATAATTCTACACATTAGGCCCAGTTCACACTCGACTTTGAAGCAGACATCCCAGCACGACTTCGGCACGACTAGTATATGACTTCTTTAACAGAAGTCAATGCAAGTCATGCCGAAGTTGGACCAATAGTTGTGCAGGAACCTTTTTCTAAGTCGGAGCGACTCAAGTCAATCCTATTCCATTGCACTTAATGGGATGTGACTTGTGATGCGACATGTGCACTCAAAGCTGGCACGTGTCGCACCAGTGTGAACCAGGCCCAAGGCAGATATACCTTCAAAGTGAACATACTGAAAATGTTGCAAATAGATTATAACATTTCCCATGTTGATAACTTTTTTTTATACACATGGGTCTCAGATTCAAAAACAAGTGATAAGCAGGATACTTTTGAAGCCTGGTTTTGTGTTGCTTTGACTTACATAGTATTATAAGTCAATTCAAGCTTCTTTCAGGTGCTTCAACTGCTTCTAGTTGCTCTTGAGTTGCTTATGCAGTCACGATAATTTGTCTGGTGAGAAAGGACTTTAAGGCTGGCCATAGATTATGCAATTTTCTTTCCTTCAACCATAGGCTGAAAGAAAGAAAGTCGCTCTATTCCCCCATCAACACAGTCAGTGTTGATGGGGAAATCCCTCCAGCTGCGTGATTGTATTCTGACAGTGGGAGGTTTCCCCGCCGTCAGAATACAATGATCACTGGTGATGGTTTAAGCCGCTGGAAGTGATCAAATTAAAAAAAACCTCACAAGCTGGTTGTACTGAAGTCGATCAATAGACCGACTTCATTACAACTAGCCTGCCCAAAGATGGATCGAAATGTGGCCGGTTCCTGCAGAACTGACTGAATTTTGGTCCATCTATAGCAGGCTTAAATCTCAGTCAAACAAGTCCTAATCTGCCCAAGCGGTGATTGTCATGTGCTTATCAGATCCATTAGTCAGACATAACTGGAACCTTCCTATTAGATCAGATAAGTTGCAAAATGTATTGATTTTGCAGAACAACCTGTTACAGTGGTACCTCGGTTCACAAACTTAATTAGTGAACTGACCCTGGTCGCAAACCGAATTGGTTGTGAACCGAGGCAAATTTTCCCATAGGGTTCAATGTAAATCCGGTTAATCCAGTTTTAAAGTTTTTTTTGTTTTTGAACCTCAAAGCTATAAAAAAAAAAGGTACAGACAGTATGAAGAGAGAGAACACTAACCTTGTACATTCTTGTCACCTGCATTTGCACTTTGCATATTGTTGTCACCTGCATTACTGCTCCGCACTTTCTTCTAACCAGCCATACTGGATGTACAGTACAGTATATGTATGTGCTAAAAAGCACACCAAAAAGCTTCTCAGTGCTGTATTGTACGCTTTCAGTGTCTCGCTGTGTCCTGCGATCTCACCAGAGCAGGGAAAAACAGGGAAAATGGCCACAATTTGTGTTCATGAACCGAAGCGGAGTTCACAAGCCAAAATAAATTTTTGTGAACAGAGTTGTTCGTGAACAGAAGCGTTCGTGAACCAAGGTAATTGTTTGGTGTATATAACGTAGATGTATTTGATTATTTAAGACTTTTGTATGCAGGGGCTGATTGGCGATTCTTTGATATAATTTAAAAATTGACTTTGTAAGATATTTTAAATGGAAACCTTAATGACACAAATGCAGGGGCCATCACTGCTCATCTGATAGCTGGCTGGCAATCGTGCAGACTCAAGGGCTTCAACAGTTCCTCAGCCACAGATCTGCAATATATACAGAATGTGGATCAGAACTGTGACTTCACTGGCTACATACTAGTCTCAGGTCAGTGACTCAGAACATATTTTAGCCAGGAAACTAGCATTTTCAGTACAATGTCAGGAATGGTAGCCTGTGTATTTTTCAATTAGAGCAAGTTTCCTTTAACTCTTTTCCACCAGCCATACACATACAGTACATGTTGCAGCAAAACAGTGAGCCGTAACGCCAAGTGGCCACATATATGCATGTAGCAAGTGACTCTATTCTGTGCTGAAAGTGTGCCCCCAGACTGTGACCATACTATCACTGACAGTGCCCAGTCATTGTTTACAATCAGGAGCCAGTTGGACAGGCTCAGTGACTTTAAACCTGTCATTGGATGTCACCTTTGCCACAGGTCAGTACAAGAAATTTCTGTTCTCCAAGATCTGTCCCATCAACTGTAAGTGCAATTATTGTGGAGTAAAAGCTTACTCTCAGATGAGCAACAACAGCTCAGCTACATAGTAGAGCATGCAAACTCAGAGCAGGTCTGCCAAGCGCTGATGCACACAGTGCATAATAAACCACCTATTCTCTGTTGCATCTCTCATAATTTGCTTCTAGAAGCAACTTCACCAAAAGAACTGAGTCAGGAGATTTTTGGCCAAACAGTGTATAAATGATCCTCAGGCTAGAGAGGAATTGAACTGTGTGTGGCTAATAACAACAATAGGTAGAAAAGGGTACGGCACTCCTATGTACATTTGGCCAGCCTTACTTTCTCCCAGACTTGGCATCAAGCACTTTGTTTCTCTTCCAAGATACAGTGTATAACAAGACTTTACTTGCTTAAGAGAACTTGAAACTGAATAAATATGAGCCTCAGACCTGGCAATGCTAAATCTGGAGGCACGTATTAGTAGAAGTGCAGGAAATTCTGTGGGAGACCATTAATTGTTTTCCATTTCATCAGTAAATCACGTGATATTGTGATTTACAATGTTGCACTGAACTGAGCCAAATAACACAAACACTAACACTAACTTGCATAACTTTCAGGTTTCTACATGGCAGGTAACTGCTTCTTCACATTACTACATACAGTATATTATATATATATTGTGGGAGATTAGCTCGCGTGGATCACCTTTCCTGGGAAAAAAGTAGCTGAAGGCAAGCTTTCTTAAAAGTCTGGAGGGTTGCCAGTCATAAAACAAACAAAACAGCAAAACAAAACTTTGCTGTACGGCGCAAGACTACTACAGAGCAGAATACCTCTCTATAAGATGTTGGGCTTGTCTCTGACACCTTCAAACAAAACAAACGCAAACCTTTTGTCTTGCAGTCCCTAGTGCAACCAACTCCCAAGGTGTAGCTCTCTCAGTGTAATCATATTGAGTCCCAGGCCAGAGCACAACTGAGATCTCTTCCTGGTCATTTAAAGCAGGTGAAGAGGGATTTGGGTGGACCAGAAACTCCGTGCCGGAACCAACTCTGCTACAGTAGCTGGCAAAACCTGGGTCGGACTCTCACAAGTCCACTCCAAGTGAGCGCATGTGAGGCGACAAATATCGCTCGTCAACTATCTTGCCTCGCATAACGTTACATATCCCTCCCTCTGCTCAAGCCCCTGCGGCTAAGCAACTGTCACACTGTCATCCAGTGGACCCGGGAAAGGGCATCTGCATTGTTTTGCAGCTTTCCCCTGCCTTATGTTCCATTGTAAACTTGTAGGGATGTAGGGCCAAAAACCACCTTGGCACCCAACTGTTCTTTTCCCTGTTGTCACACATCCATTTCAGGGGGGCATGGTCGGTGAAGGTCGGTGACCAGTCTAAATGGCCTGCCCAATACATTCCTTCTCGACTATGGAATAATTTTTTTCATGCCAGTTTAGTTTCTGGCTTAAGTATACAACTGGGTACTCCTCCCCATCCCTGATCTGGGACAGTACAGCCCCTAGATCCAAATCAGAGGCATCGGTCTGCACCACAAAGTCCTTGGTGAAGTTCAGGGTCACCAGCACCGGTTGTAAACCACTTGTTCACCCCTTTTTTCAACCTCTGACACACCTTCTCGGCTTCGGGGTTCTACTTCACCATGACATACCCTCTACCCCTTGTCAGGTCCATCAGGGGGGTGGCAAAGTCGGGTATGAAGCGCCTATAGTACACAGTGATCCCCAGGAAAGCTCACACCTGCTTTTTAGTCAGAGGTTGGGGCCATTTCTGGATTGCCTCCAGTTTGTTGGTTTGGGGTTTAACGAGTCTCCGACCGATAATATGGCCAAGGCATTTGGCCTCCTCTAGACGAATGGCACACTTTCTTGGGTTGGCTGTGAGACCCACTCTCCTAAAAGAATCTATCCCTGCTTGCACTTGGTGCAGATGAGATTCCCAATCTGGGCTGTGGATGACCACATCATCCAAGTAGAGGGCTGCGTAGGAGCGGTGCGATCTTAGGGTTCTATACATCTTTCTTTGGAATGATGCAGGGGCACCGTGTAATCCAAATGGCATTCGCTTGTATTCGCTTGGTAGAAAAAGTAGTCTTCTCTTTTGCGGTCTCTGTGAGGGGTATCTGCCAATAGCCCTTAGTTAGGTCTACGGTTGTTATGTACCGGGCACCTCCCAATCAGTCTTTAAGTTTGTCAACTCGAGGCATCGGGTATGCATCAAACTTGGACATACTATTTAACTTTCTAAAGTCATTACAAAACCTTATAGTGCCATCGGGCTTCGGAAACCAGCACTATGGGGCTTGACCAGTCACTGTGGAACTCCTATATCACGTCCAATTCTAACATAGTTTATATTTCCTTTGCTACGGCATCTCCTCTAGCCTCAGGGATTCTATAGGGCTTCACATTTATGCAAACACCTGGTTCCGTGATGATGTCATGTTGGATCACTGAGGTCAGTCCGGATAAAGGGGAGAAAAAGTCTCTATATTTACTCACAGATTTCTTAACGTAATTTTGTTGCGTTACGGACAAGGACTCGGTTATGGGGACGCCAGGGGTCATGGGTACCCTGTCCTTTTGGGGAGGGGAGACGGTCAGTAAACTCTCTCTGTCCTTCCATGGTTTTAAGAGATTAACATGGTAAATTTGTAAGTTTTCTCTTCCCTGGCAGGTAAACTTTATAGCTTACCTCCCCTATTCTTTCCCTAACCTCCAATGGGACCCTGCCACTTGGCCATGAATTTACTTTCCACAGTGGGGACCAGCACCGGCACTCTATCTCCGGGGTTGAAAGTTCAGGTCTTGGCACCCAGATTATAAACCCTCCTCTGGGCTTCCTGGGCTCACTCCATATGTTTGCGTACAAGGGGCAGGACAGCTGCAATTCAATCCTGTATCAAGGAGACATGCCCAATGACACTTCTATACGGGGTGGCCTCCCCTTCCCACGTTTCTTTTGCGACATCTAGCAACCCCCTGAGATGTCTACCATACAAGAATTCAAATGGGGAATAACCTGTAGACGCCTGCGGAACCTTTTGTATGGCAAACATGAGATATGGTAGCAAAAAATCACAATTTCTCACATTTTTGTCGACCACCTTTTTTAACATACTTTTGAGGGTTTTATTAAATCTCTCCACAAGTCCATTCGTTTGGGGGTGGTAGACAGAGGTACGGAGATGGGAGATTTTGTACAACTTGCACAGTTCCTTAGCAACCCTAGACATAAAGGGGGTACCCTGGTCCATCAAGACCTCTTTTGGGATCTTGCGCGACTAAACCCCTGGACTAATTCCTTGGTGATAGTCTTAGCGGAGGTATTCCACAAGGGTATGGCTTCAGGGTAGTGTGTCCAGTATTACCAGAATGTGTTGGTGACCCCGGGCAGACTTTACTACTGGCCCCACCAGATCCATGCCAGTTCTCTCAAACAGCACTTCAATTATGGGTAGGGGAACAAGCGGACTGTGAAAATGAGGTGACGGTGCAGACATTTGACACTCGGGGCATGACTCACAGTACTCTCTGACATCTGCATACAGCCCGGGCCAGAAGAATCTCTAAGTTATCCTCTCCCTGGTCTTCTACATACCCAGGTGTCCCCCCATTATATGCCCATGGGCCAAATCTAGCACCATCCTGCGGAAGGGTTTGGGAACCACCAGCTGTTCTACCTCATCCTCACCGTGTTTTACCACATGATACAGCAGATTGTTGTTAAGAGCCATGTAGGGGAAAGACACCCCCCAATTAGGATCCCCAGGTTCCCTATCTATCATCTTAATGTTCTCTCTGGCTCTAATGAGGGTGACATCTCGTAATTGCTCTGTACAGAAATCCTCCCTCCTGACATCTAAGTCAGGGGGGTCACATGCTGTCCACTCTCACTATTAGAGTCAGAGAGGTTCTCTGGTTCATTAAGCTCCAACTGAGAGCTGACTTCCAGCTCCTCAGGCTCCCCAGCCATTACAGGAAAAGGAAGAGGGTCTCCCCCTTCCAACAGTCTCCTCTTTCATTTGGCAAAAAGGTTCTGGTGAGAGTTCCCGTGCTTCCCCCAGCAGGGGGAGCGCTATCCTCCAGACTCTCTGTGCCTTCCCATAACCTCCAAAAATGGGGAAAATCCCTCCCCACCAGAGCCTCATGCAGCAGGAAAGGTACCACCCCCACTGAATGTGCCACGCTGCCCCAAGGAGTGTCAATCTCAACCACCGCAGTCTGGTAATCCCGAGTGTCCCCATGGATGCAAATGACCCTGATTATGCTAAGGTGTAATTTGCGTGGTTCACACAGTTGCTGTTGAATAAAGTCACAACCCTACCTGAATCAAGCAGTGCAGTGACTGGTTTGCCATCCACAGAAATCTCCCACATTTGTTTTTCCATGTGACCCTGCTGTGATGCAGTGCATGCGACCTGTGCAAAAAGAGACATGAGTCTTTTCATATAAGCATTATCACACGGCATTGGTTCATCCTTTAGAGGACAACTGGCAGCAATACTGTATGTCCCAATGCATGACAATGGTAGCACTGTATGTGCTCTACACCCAGTTCTCTCAAGGGCCCCCAAGACCTTCCTGGCTTATTTGGTCAGTCTCCAGTTCTAGGGCCAATAGTCTCTTTAGCTGTAGCAGTCTTAACAAACTTCCCCACGCCCTTGAACCCTGGAACAGTCTTACCAGGTCCGCCGGGCGATCTTTTACCACTAGATACAACGGAGTGGGGCGCAGATGGGTACCACAAGTCCTCAGCAGCACTGTATCTCTCCACGAGGTCCACCAGTTGGTTTGCCGTTTTGGGGCTTCCATGGCTGACCCACTTCCTCAAAGTCACAGGGAACGCACGAAGATACCGGTCCATGACCACACGCTCCACGATCTGAGGGCCTGGGAAAGTCTCAGCCTGTAACCACTTCCTTGTGAGATGGATCAAGTCAAATATTTGGGAGCCCGGTGGCTGATCCGTGCGGTAGGGCCACTGATGCACCTGTTGAGCCCGGACTGCCATGGTGACACCCAGGCGTGCAAGTATCTCCGTTTTTAGGGACTCAAAGTCCTGGGCCTTATCAGGTTCCAAAACAAAATTGGCCTTTTGGGGCTCACCTGTCAGAAGAGGCGCTAGCAGTCCCAACTATTGTTCTTTTGTCCATCCTTCGAAGAGCGACTCGTTCAAAAGTCTTAAGGTACGCCTCCACGTCATCCATGGGTGTCATCTTCTGCAGGTGGTAAGAGGGGCGTACCAATTTTGGTTCCACTGCTAGGGGAGGCGTGGGCCCCTTATTTAACTCCAGCAGGGCCTCCACAAACTGTCGGTTCATCCCCTGTTGTGCTGTGATAACCTGGTGACTTTCCTCCCACTGAGATGCAGTGACCAGGAGGTTGGTTTCCTGCTGAGCTGCCTATTGTGCTGCAGCGGCCTCTGTGACCTGGCTGTTGGTTTCCTGCTGAGCTGCAATGGTCTGCCAAGTTGCCTCCTGCTGAGCCACCTGTTGTGCTACAGCGGCCTCTTCGACCTGGCGGTTGGTTTCCCATGGAGCTGCAATGGCTTGCAGCAGGGCCTTCCACATTTCCTCCATCTTGAAAAGTTGCCAGCTGAACTCCACCACGTGTGGGAGATTGTGTGAATCACCTTTACTGGGAAAAGGGCAGCTGATAGCAAACTTTCTTAAAAGTCTGGCGGGGTGCCAGTTTTATTTTGAAAAAGGGTTGCAAGTCATAAAACAAACAAAACAGCAAAACAAAACCTTGCCGCCTGGCACTAAACTACTACAGAGTAGGATATCTCTCTAAGATGTCGGGCTTGTCCCTGACACCTTCAAACAAAACAAACGCAAACCTTTTCTCTAGCAGTCCCTAGAGCAACCAACTCCCAAGTTGTAGTTTTCTCAGGGTAATCATACTGAGTACCAGGCCAGAGCACAACTGAGATCTCTTCCTGGTCATTTAAAGCAGGTGAAGAGAGATTTGGGTGAATCAGAAACTCTGGATCGGAACCAGCTCTGCCACGGTGACTGGCAAAACCCAGGTCAGACTCTCACTAGTCCACTCCAAGTGAACACATGGGAGGCGACAAATATCGCCCGTCGCCTACGACTATCTCGTCTCACATAACGTTACAATATATAAATATATATATATATATATATATATATATATATATTTTTTTTTTTTTATTTTTTTTTATTATTGTTATTATGTGAACCCCTTGGAATTAACTTATTTTCTGCAGTAATTTGTCATCAATGTTATCCTCATCTAAGTCTTCAGCGCTGGAGGAAAAAGTAAATGCACCCTTGGAATTAATAGCTTATTGAACCTCCATTGACAGCAATGACTTCAAGAAACCACTTTTGGCAGCTCGGAATCAGACCTGCACAACATACAGGAGGAATTTTTGTCCATTCCTCCTTACAGAACTGCTTCAGCTCAGACACATTTGCAGGATGTCTGATGTTAACAGCAATCTTGGGGTCATTCCACAGCATCTCTATAGAGTTAAAGTGGTTTTAAAGCCTTAAGGTTTTTTACCTTAAAGTGGTAGTAATGTGTCTTCTGTAAAAACCTACTGACAGACAGGGTTTTTTTTTTTTTAACAGAAAAGACCCTAGAGCCTTCTATCATAATTGACCCTCCTGTCTGTCAGCGGGTAATGCGATCTGAGCCGCACATGCGCAGCTCAGGCGGCATTTATGGGCCACTCTGCAAGCCACAGTGCGGGAGTGATGTTACCGCAACCCGGCCATTCAAGTGGCCAAAGGTTTGGAACCCCCGAAGGAAGACCGGGTTAACATGGAAGCGCTGGAGCCATGATAGCCCAGCGCTGGACGGCTCAGTCTGTAGGTAAGTCTCTCAAAATAAACTGGTATGCAGTGCAGGGGAGGGAGCAGGGCCAAGCTGCCCTGTCTGTGTCAAAGAACGCAGACAAGGTGGCTTGGGAGCAAGTCCGCACGTGTGCCCCATAGGAAGGGGCTTCCTACCGGGCACTCGAAGAGGAGGAGCCAGGAGCGCCGGCGGGTTACTCCAGCAGAGGAGGATCAGGGCTGCTCTGTGCAATCCTTCTGGAGAGAAAAGCAAACAAAGGCATCTTCAGGGCAGAGTACTGTGATCTCTCTGAGCGGTAATAAATACCTGTAGGTGTCGCACCTAAAAATGACTTTGCATGTATGCACTTTAAGTGGAACTAAACTTAAAAAAGATAGTAGAGCTTTTTTTTTTTGGCATTCACTATCCGTTTTTTATTTTCTGTATATAATGTACAACTTATGTGCCATGCAGTGAACAACCTTGGCTCATTCCCAGCATCTGTAATGGTACTAGGGATGATGCAACTCTTATAGGCATGAGGCTGCCCAAAGGCCAAAGAAGACAACGGAGGAACTGGAAGTAGCTGTGAAGGGGATGGAACAGCAACTGACAGCCTGGATCAGTCAGCGTTGGAGGAGAGCACACATGTAATGCAAGTGTGTCATAATGTGCAAGCACGCTGTGCTTGCTTGCACATTATGGCAAGAGCCCATCCACAAAAGCAGACCTTACTTCTGCTTTAATATAAAAAAATATAGTTGGTGCTAGGTCTACTTTAAAAACATTTATGCTCCCCTAAAATAAGAGTGGTTGTGTTGGTCTTAAAAATACCAAGGCCCAATAGGCAGTATTCTTCATGACTTTGGCTACAATGTACAAAATATCTGGAGATAAGAACATGGCAGGTATTTATACAAAGTAGCCACACACGCAGAAGGAAACTGAAAACTGGACAGGAGTCATGAGATATTTATGTTTGGCCAACAATACAGTCACAGATACTATGCTGTTAGGTGAGCTGGATCAGCTGCAGAGCAGCAGGGTCTGCTGCCAGCTCTGATAATCTTCATTTTGATAACTCTTCAGCAGATACAGGTAGAAGATAGAAAGTGAAACAGATTTGCTGCAGAAAATGTTATGCTAAATGCATAGTAATCCATTTTCAGTCCAATACACATCAATACACGCCTTCAACAAGAATAAAAGAACCATTTAGACTTTACCAAAGTAAAGCGTAGATATTTCCTAAACCGAATACATAGGGGTCTATTTATAAAAAAGAAAAAAATGCATAACTATTAAACCACCTAATCTGCATATATATGTGATCTGTGTGAATTGGTCAAAAGCAAATTTCATTTAATCTATTTCCTCTTCTGAACTGCTTCTCCTACCCTCTAGTGATATACCCTCCCTGCACTCCCATCACCCCACACCCTCTGACAGCAGGCACAATCCACACAATTTAGTTTACACTACTCTTCTTTACAAAAAAGGCCTTCCCTTTTCTTGCATCCTCTGGAATGCCTGCTCTGTCTAGAACATTCTCACCTCCCTCCACGACCCCTTTATCACCAACTCTTTTGACCTACTTGCCGCTACTGAAATCTGGCTTCATGAATCCAACAATGCCCCTCCTGCTTCCCTCTCCCATGGTGGTCTTCTCTAGGCTCACTCGCCCAGACCTAGTGGACAGAAGGGAGGTGGAGTGGAAATCCTCTTAGCCATTTCTCTAAGAATTTCTGTGATCTACCGGCCCTTTGGACAGGTTTCAACCTTTCTTGAACACTCCTCTGTCTGGCTACCCTACTTTCTCTCTTCTGAAATTCCCACAATAATTCTCTGTGACTTTAACATTCCTGTTAATGCTAATACTCCTGCAACTTCTTCTAACTTCTTATTTTGACCCAAAGCAATGGATATAGTGCATCTATTGCTTCGGGTCAAAAGAAGAGGTTAGACTGAGAAGTTTAGAAGTAACAGGAGTATTAGCATTAACATGGACGTTTGTGGGAATTTCAGAAGAGAGAAAGTAGGGTAGCCAGGCAGAGAAGTCATCAAGGAAGGTTGAAACCTGTCCAGGGGGCCGGTAGATCGCAGCAATTCTAAGAGAAATGGGAGAAAATAGACTAATACAATGTGCCCCATAGGAGGAGAGTGACAGAGTGGGGAGGTGGGTGAAGTACCTGATAGGTGCTGTGTGAGGCTAAGAGGATTGTTACTATCAAAGTGAGTAGAAGCCTGTATCCAATATAGGCTTTTACTCACTCTGTTAACAATACCCTTGACCTTTTATTCTCCTACCTTTGCACTCCGTTCAACCTCTCCAACAATCCTTTCCCTCTCTCTGATCACTTTATTAGTTCCACTTCCTCCCCGTCTTCCACCTCCTCTCTCACCGCCTAACAGTTACACGTATAAACCTTTGTCACCTTAATCCTTCTCTTCTCTACTCTGCTACTGACCACCTCAATGACAAAATCTCATCCCTGTACTGCCCCAACCTAGCCATTTCTGTCTACAACAGTTAACTATCACTCTCCCTAGACAAGCTCGCCCCTCTCACTAAACACAGATTTAACCTTGGCAAACAGATAACACCAGAAATCTCAAAAAAAATAGCCATGCTCTTGAGTGTCTGTGGCATAAAGGCCAGTTCACATTGCAGCGATGCTGGAACCCTGCAAATCCACTGCAGGTTCCCTCATCGCGTGTCTCCGGATGGCAGTTCACATTTCCATATGCAAATTGTGGGGAGTGTCAATAAAAAGCTAATGACACCCCCAAATCAGTTGGCATATCGCACTGCGAACTCGCACAGGAAATCGGATCGTATGGTGTGAACGACCATGCGATCCGATTCTGCTCCTGCGGAAGAAAGGTGCTGTGCGAGTTTGCTCCGATTGCAATGCAAATTCAGCCATACTAGCTCTATGGCTGAATTTGCAGCACATAGAGATCAATATTATAATAAAGTAAATTCAGCGCACATGCGGAAAAAAGATTAGTAAACTTGATTGCAAGCCAAGCACTGATAAAGGCAATTCATAACCTTAAGCATATGTAAATAAATCAATGAAACAGTCACGCGACTTAAATGAAATAATATTATAACTAGAGATACACGACGTTTAAGTCGGTATCTCGATCATACCGACTTAAACGTAACGTTAGCCTCGTTTGAGCGTGTCGTGGAAAGAAGGCGTCCTCGTCTTAGCCTAGCGTACCAGCAAGTGTGGTATGCTAGGCTAAAGGACACGCTCAAGCGTCACGCTATACGGTTGACTAAACCCCCACAGTAATCGAAAAATAACTGTGAGGGGTGTTAAACGTATACCTTTACACTTGACGGTAGGCCTCTGTGCGCTACTCCCTTGGACGTCACCTAAACGTCCCAA
>BLSH010167782.1:1086520-1099693 GCA_018402905.1 Glandirana rugosa | reverse complement strand
GGCGCAGGCAAGTGACGTCACGGACCTGCGCCCCCGCCTTCCGCGCTGCAAGCCTCACTCTGGAACACAGCCGGCAGCTACACCATCTTCCAGGGAGAACATAGACCTGTTACAGCGGTTATAGACGGACCTTTTCCAGCTGCAGAGTATCCCCAGTGACGCCACTTTGGACTGGCTTTCCATGCTGTTTACCCTTCAACATCCTGTGAGTGATTTTAATCTTTGCGAATAAATGTATCTTTTAATATTGCACTTAGAGGCGCCTCCTTTCTCTCTCTTTGTTAATCTGACCCCTTTCTTAATTTTATTATTTATCTAATTTTTAGCGCCATCCATTTATGCAGCGCTTTACATATATATTGCACATCACATCAGTCCCTACCCTCAAGAAGCTTACAATCTAAGGTTCTCTTCTACCCTTGCTACCCCACCACACCTCCTTCCACTCTCTTCCACCTTTTTTTTAACTACTTTTCTCTTTCCATACGTTTGCTATAAACCTTGTCCATGAATCTCTCTCAAAGTGGGGGTATGCTACCTCTTTGTCATACGCGCTGCCCACTTGGACAGTTTCTCCAGTACTACCACATACCCCCTCACTTCCAGGAATGAGGCTCCAGTAATCCCCGGCCTTTTAGTCTTTTGATTGAGCTATCACTGAGCTTGTTCCCTGTATAATACACTCGATGGTGTATTATACCTATGGTGTATTATGGCCTATCACTGAAATTGTGATAGGCCACATTCTGGTGTTTCTATTTCAACTACTGTACTATTGTTTACATGATGCTTTTGTAAACCATTTCTTTATCCTTTTTAAAATATTGTTGGACTGTTGGTCTTTTTTTATTTTTAAGGCAAGTCTTGTTTTTTCACAGAACAAGCAGTCGTAGCAGATGGTTGACACAAACCATTTAACACTGACAGGGGTGCCTACAATGATAAGCCTTTATGTAAAACCTTTACTCCAAAAGGAGAACTGTAACTGCTTATAAAGTGTTTGGCTTCAGTTTGTTAGCGTATCCAAATCGGCCAATCCATCTAACACTCCCCTGCCGCCAAATTAACAATGCTGCTGTCAAAAAGTGTCTCTGTGCTCCTTTATCCAAAGTGGAGGCACTTTAATAACTGGAGATGTGCTACTGGCCAGATCACCAGGTGAAAATAGCAGGGGAAAAAAAATCCTAAAAAAAGAAAACGAATGCCGCCACCACATTTAAAGCGTAACTCCACTTTTGTTGAGAAAAAAAACATTACCCCCTGGGTGATCGATGTACATTGCAAGGATAACAACCTTTGTTGCAGATTCCTACCTTTTGTTATTCTGAAGAAATCTCTCTGTGTTTCGCTGTGCCTCTGTACTGAGTGGGTCTAATGGGAGTGGTTTCATAATTATCTGTCAGGTGTGCAGCTGGAGAGCACTAATGCAAAAATCTACGGGGCCTGCATCTCTTTAGATGTGTTCCTATTAAAAATATCTCTCCAAAAATGCAATTTTTGCTGCAGGGGATGCCGTAAATCTGACTTTTATCTTAGGCAGACTTCTGGGAAAATTGGTGCGCCAATCACACAAGCAGGAGATTATGTTTCTGGGGAGTGGTCAGTACACACTCTGTGTACAGAACAACTCCAGGTAGCCATATTGCAATGCATTCTCAGAAAATTACAGAGCTGCAGATTGAAAAGGAAAAGTAATTTTTAATAACATTCAATTACAATATGACTTGTATCGCAATTGTACACGCTATATTATTTTTTTCTTTATTTGCTATTTTTTTTTCCCACGCAAGTGGAGTTACTCTTTGAGGATCAGTAAGCTGCAATATACCTTATTTACATTTTTGGTTTAATATCGCTTTAAGAACGGTTTCATGATCCTATACATACGCCTCTTCATTTGAGGTAGTTCTTTATCCAGACAGCTACAAACCTCTGGTGGGTTATCAGCAGCTGCATTGGATGACCTGAGTAGCTCCTGAAGCTGGTGACTATGGCTAGCCCCTAACACTGCAAAAAGGCACTCAGTGGCTATAAAACCATTTAGAATTTCAGCAATTCAGCAATTCTTTTTTTTTTTTTTTCTAGCAAGAAAAAAACACTAGGGAGAGCAAATTTATAGCTGTGAGACGATCTCCACTGTGACACAGGCCTTTGAATAAACAGATAGGTTAGTGCTTTCTACGCTGCCTTTTCCAATATGTCCAAGACTATACTATTTCAATCACGCATACAGTATGTATGCAGAGACACACAATATGTTCCTTCCATTCTCATACAGTCTTCCTCACACAATACTGTGCCTGATCAATAGCCATGCTGGGACTGCAGTAACATGATGCAGCAGCAATCAGATCACACGACCAGCAGGGTGTCTGCAATGCTGAACTGCGGCGACCTGCTTTTTCGGGTGCAGATGACCGAGGAAAATTACATTTAGTCAACAGACGGCTCTGCAGTTCACATTTTAATTATGGATACTTTACAAATTCAGGTGAACATAAGCAGCCCTATTTTATTTTGTTTCATTAAGTTATTTCCCATAAAGATATGTTGATCCTCACTCTAATAGCTATATATATGGCAGTATATATCAGTGCAGTTAGCATACATGCTGAACAACTGCAGGGATAAAGAGAAAAAAAAAATGAAGGGGTATTAAATTCAAAACCAAAATGTCATATATTGCAGCTTACCAATCCTTAAAGTGGTAGTAAATTTTACCATCATTTTCACATGGTCCCCCTACAGGCTTATAGCATAATGTGCTTGTATGCGCCGCATACTAGCATATTATAACAGACATCTTTAAAATGAAGCCCTCCAGTGGCATCCTGTCACCGCTGCCGACGCTTTCATCCTCAACCGGTCTTCCTTCTGGTTTTGTACTCTCCAACCATTTGAATGGCAGGGCTGTGATGATGTCACTTCTGCGCGTGCCCATAGGAATCACAATCGCAGCATGGCGCTCTTTACATTGATGGCACACTCAGCGTTCCCTAAATGCAGAACTACTGTGCATGTGCTGGTGACGTCAGGCTGAGGCCACAGTCAATATCTTCTAAACGGCACAAGTTTAGAAGATATTCTAAATACCCACAGGTAGAAGCTTACCTGTAGGTACAAGTATAAAAAAAACTTAAATGTGGTGGCCGCATTCATTTTATCTTTAAGCTTTCCCACTTAAATTTTTCACCTGGGGATCCAGCCAGTAACACACTTCCTGTCTCAGAGTGCCTACCCTCTGGATGAAGGAGTATAGAGACACCTTTGGTATGGACAGGGCCGGCTCTACCCCTAGGTGAAGTAGGCAGCCGCCTAGGGCGCACTGCTGCCCAGGGCGCCAAGCCCCTGTCCATATACTACCCCAGCCTGTCGATATACTACCCTAGCCTGTCTATATGCTACCCCAGCCTTTCCATATGCTACCCCAGCCTGTCCGTATGCTACCCCAGCCTGTCCGTATGCTACCCCAGCCTGTTCATATACTACCGTAGCTTGTCCATATACCTTCGGACCACGGCTGGCATGAGGAGGCGAGCTGGTGCCACCATTATTTGTCTTTAGGCCGGGTCCAGAGGCACAGGTGCGGGCCTGTGGCCCACGGCTAAAGAAATAGGTAGAGAGGTGCTGCAAAAATCTCCACCTCCATTGTATACATGGACAGGGCAAAGGCGGTGGAGTCAGGGGCGGAGCCAAAGGGGTGGCAGAATGAGGTTTCGCCAAGGGTGTCAAAAATCCTTGCACCAGCCCTGGGTATGGACAGTCTGGGGGGAAGAGATTTGCTAGATAAACTAGTAGATTTAGATGCACAAACTGAAGCCAAACCCTAGCCCATACTCTTTAAGCAGTTACGGTAACCCCTTTCTCCTTTTGGGATAAAGGTTTTACATAAATAGAAGCTGGCCATTGTAAGCACCCTTGTCAGTGTTAAATGGTTTGTCTCAACCCTCTATTTCTTCTGTCAAACAGCTTGTTCTGTTGAAATTTACAGGCTTACTGCCTGGATCACCAGATTACATTTTGACTGCAATTCTTTTTTTTCCTAGGAAGAAAAATAAAGGACAGAAAGACTATAAAAAAAAAAAAAACGAATGCAGCCACCACATCTAAGAATTGCTAAAGTGCAACATAATATAGGTTCGTTTTTGTGTTTAATACTGCTTTAAAGACTAAGTCACCAAGGGTTGCTGTTGTATCAGATATAAGAAAGACGGCATTTATATGTTAGGTGTCTGCCACTCTATGCATGTCCAGTGTGTAAATAAAAGTTTTAAAAATACACACAAACCTATAGATCTGTGAATATACTGTAGAGCAGTGGTTCTCAACCTTTTGCACCCTCTACAAAAGTAATATCACAGGAGGATGAAGAATTTAACCACTTACCAACCAGAAGGTTTTCCAGCTTTAGGACCAGAGCACTTTTTGCGATTCGGCGCTGCATCATTTTAACTGACAATTGCGCGATCGTACGACGTTGCACCCAAACAAAAATTGCGTCCTTTTTTTTCCCACAAATAGAGCTTTCTTTTGGTGGTATTTGATCCCCTCTGCGTCATTTCTGATCGCCGCTATAAACAAAAGAAGAGCGACCATTTTGCAAAAAAACCAAGTTTCTTACTTTTTCAAATCCAAAAAAAAAATATAAAAAAATGTTTTTTTTCACCGTTTTTGGCCGATTTATATTCTTCCTCATATTTGTGATAAAAAAAATCGCAATCGGCGTTTATTGATTGGTTTGCGCAAAAGTGGGCGTGTTTACGGATGATGAGAATTCATTTCTGGGTTTTTTTTTTTTGTTTTTTTTTACTAGTAATGGCGGCGATCTGCGATTTTTAGCGGTACTGCGATATTGCAGCGGACATGTCGGACATTTTTGACACTTTTTTGGGACCAATGACATTTATTCAGCGATCAGAAATTTAAATGTCCACTGATTACTGTATAAATGTCATTGGCAGTGAAGGGGTTAACCTGGGGGGAGAGCTAGGGGTTAACTGTGTTCCCTGGGTGTGTTCTTACTGTGGAGGGGGATTGGGCTACCATGGGCATGAGAGATCTAATTGATCCCAGTGACAGGGATCAGTAGATCACTCATGCCCCCACTAACAGAGCGAGGAACCGCCGTGTTTCCATCGGCGGTTCCCCGTTCTTTCCCTGTGGCCGCTCATCGCGGCTCGCCGGCGGACATCGGATCCGCCCGAGCGCGCGCCCCCTAGCGGCTGTTCGCAGATCGCCGTGTTTTTACGGCGATTCCCGCTCAGCATCCCGACTGCCGCCGTGAAAACACGGCACGTGGTCGGGAAGTGGTTAAATAACTAATCTTTGAACCACAAATTGAACCATAACTGTGGTTGAGAACATTGACAAATATACTTTTAAATCGGTGCATACAATGCAAATATAAAATTGAGCAATTACTCTATATTCTAGTTCATTCAGAAAAAATGTAAAAGGTAAAATCAATCCCAACTGTGTACAGTGGGGAAAATAATTATCTGATCCCCTGAAGATTTTGCAAGTTTGCCCACTTACAAAGAAATGAAAGGTCTATAATTTTCATCACATGTGTATTTTAAATGATAGCGACAGAATATCAACCAAAAATCCAGAAAAAAACACACAATACAAAGGTTATAAACGAAGTCGCAGTTCAGTAAGTATTTGATCCCCTACCAACCAACAATAATTTTGGCTCCCACAGACTGGCTACAATATGTGCTCATGTGGTACACAGATTGGCCCTGTCATTTTAAGAAGGTTCTCCTAACGACAACTCGTTATGTGTATAAAAGACGCCTGTCCACATAATCTCTCTCTTCCATTCAGGCTGGGTTCAAATGTATGTGAATTGGATGTGGGTTTCTCTGCATCCAATTCGCATGACAGGTGAGTGTGACCGGCTTTCAATGGAGCCAGTTCACACAGGTCCAGGGCGGCCGTAGTCCAAGTTGTAGAAGGGTCCTGTGTGTGTTTGGGTCCGGTTCAGATCCGAATTCAAGCAAAGATTCGGACCTAAATCGCACTGGAACCGCACCTCAACCGGAGAACAGACACGCACCAGACCCAAGACACGCGGCCGCGCATATGTGAACCCAGCCTCAAACCTCACAATCATGGGCAAAACCAGAGAGCTGTCAAAGGACATCAGGAACAAGGTTGTAGACCTGCACCAGGCTGGAATGGGCTAAAAGACCATCAACAAGAAGCTTGGGAAGTAGAAGACAACTGTTGGAGCGATTATTTGCAAACGGAAGAAGAAAAAATTAACCATCAATCGCCCTCGGTCCGGAGCTTCATGCAAGATTTCGCCTCATGTGGTAAGGATGATGATGAGAAAAGTAAGGGATCAGCCCATAACTACACAGGAGGAGCTAGTGAATGATCACAATAAACTGCCATGCATTGAAATCCTGCAGCGCCCGCAAGGTCCCCCTCCTTCAAGATGGCACATGTACAGGCCCGTCTGAAGTTTGCCAATAAACATTTAAATAATTCAGAGAAGGATCGGGAGAAAGTGCTATGGTCTAACTCGCCTCGCCATATTTGGAGGAAGACAAATGCTGACTATGACCCTAAGAACACCATCCCTAGAGTCTAGCACGGAATTGGAAACATTATGCTTTGGGGCTGTTTCTCTGCTAAAGGTACAGGCTGACTTTGCCGCATTGAGCCATGTATTGTAAAATCTTGGATGAGAACCTTCTTCCCTCAGCCAGAACACTGAAGATGGGTTGTGGGGTTGTGGATGGGTTTTCCAGCATGACAATGACCCAAAACACACTGCCAAGGCAACAAAGGAGTGGTTCAAGAAGAAGCACATTAAGGTCATGGAGTGGCCTAGCCAGTCTCCAGACCTTAATCCTATAGAAAATTTATGGAGGGAGCTGAAACTTCGAGTTGCCAAGCGACAGCCAAGAAACCTTACGGATTTAGAGATCTGTAAAGAAGAGTGGACCAAAATCCCTCCAGAGATGTGTGCAAACCTGGTAACCAACTACAAGAAACATCTTACCTCTGTGCTTGCCAAGAAGGGTTTCTCCACCAAGTACTAAGTCATGTCTTGTTTAGGGATCAAATATTTATTTTACTTACTGAACTGCAACTCAATTTAGAACATTTGGATCATTTTTTTTCTGGATTTTTGGTTGATATTCTCTATTATTTAAAATGCACCTATGATAAAAAAAATTATAGACCCCTAATTTCTTTGTAAGTAGGCAAACTGACAAAATCTTCAGGGGATCAAATAATTATTTCCCCCACTGTACAAATAATTAATTGACTTCTTTGCTCCTGCTTCTCAAATAAATGGAGCAGCATTATATAAAGTGGTTAGCACTTCCGCCTGGCAGCACTAGAGTTGCCGGTTCAAATCCCAACCATGACACTACTAGCCTGGAGTTTGCATGTTCTCCCTGTACCTGTGCGGGTTTCCTCCGGGTGCTGGAAGGTTAATTGGCCCTTGTATGCGAGTTAGGGACCTTAGGATTGTAAGCTCCTTGAGGGTAGGGACTGATGTGAATGTACAATATATATGTAAAGTGGTACGTAAATTGACGGTGCCATATAAGTACCTGTAATAGATAAATAAAAATAAATTCATCATTTTGTCAAAATGTGGAACTTTCTTGCTGAATGTGATTCTGCAGGTCTGCCTCTGTATTCAGACGCTTCCTAGACTTTGTTTCGGTTGATAACAGCGAACGGAATCCAGATTTACAAAAGTATGTTGTTGCAAATGGAATGAGAATGAGCACATGAGAAGAAGAAGAAAGGGAGAACATCGGGATGAGGACAGCGGAGAAGCCCGGCAAAAGAGCAGAAGATGGAAGACCCCTTAGAAGAAAGAAGACCCCGCAAAAGAGCAGAAGAAAGAAGATGCCGGAGCTGATTTGATAAATTATTTTAAAAGCCTGTGTAGTGTTTTTTGTTTTTTTTTACACTTTTTTTCAGGTGAATGGGTAGGGGTACAATGTACCCCATACTCATTCACATAGGGTGGGGGGGCCGGGATCTTTCAGATTCCGATAAGCCCCCCGCAAGAGTTGATGGGAAGAGGCCCTTGTCATCATAAACATGGGGACAAGGTGCTTTGGGTGGGGGGCGCAGAGCCCCCTCTGCCCCAAAGCACTCATACTCCCCATGTTGAGGGCATGCAGCCTGGTATGGTCCAGGAGGGGGCGCTTGCTCATCCCCCACCCCCTTTCCTGGCCTGCCAGGGTGCGTGCTCAGATAAGGGTCTGGTATGGATTCTGGTGGGGACCCTACGCTGTTTTTTCGGCGTGGGGGTTCCCCTTAAAACCAATACCAGACCAAAGGGCATGGTATGCCCCTGGAGGGTGATCCCATGCCTTTTTTAAAAAAAAAATTGGCGTGGAGTTCCCCTTCAAGATCCCCAGAGCACAAGGGGCCTGGTATTGTCGGGATCAAAGTCGGATCCCTGTTCACAGAAAATCGGACCAACTTTGACCCTATGTAGGACCGTAAATTGCACAGCAAAGTAGGATCAAAGTCGGACGGTTTAACTCCTTGCCGACCGCCGATCGGCAATTGACGGCGGCAAGGTGGCTCGTGAGCGCAAATCGCCGTCATATGACGGCGGCCGCGCTCACGAGCCTAGTGAGCGCGCGCGCGCGCTCACTGTGTATGGGGAGGGCCAGGGAGCGGGTGCAGCGGCTTCAATTGCCGCCGGCTACCCGCGATGGCCCCCCCCGAGCGGAGGAACGGAGGTCCGTGTAAGTAAACACGGACCTCCGCTCTGTGTGAAGGGGGAAGGGCTGTGATCGCAGCCTTCCTGTATACGAAGGCTGTGACCACTTCCCTTCCCCAGCTAGGCAAGTCCCCCTACAGTTAGAACACGCCCAGGGAACATACTTAACCCTTAGAGCGCCCCCTGCAGGTTAACCCCTTCACTGCCAATGGCATTTACACAGTAATCAGTGCATTTTTATAGCACTGATCGCTGTATAAATGCCAATGGTCCCAAAAAAGTGTCAAAATAGTCCGACATGTCCGCTGAAATATTGCAGTACCGCTAAAAATCGCAGATCGCCGCCATTACTAGTAAAAAAAAAAAACCCCAAAAATGAATTCTCATCATCTGTAAACGCGACCACTTTTGCGCAAACCAATCAATAAACGCCGATTGTGATTTTTTTTTTTTATCGCAAATATGAGGAAGAATATAAATCGGCCAAAAACGGTGAAAAAAAATGTTTTTTTATATATTTTTTTGGATTTGTATTTTAGCAAAAAGTAAGAAATTTGGGTTTTTTTGCAAAATTGTCGCTCTTCTTTTGTTTATAGCGGCGATCAGAAATGACGCAGAGGGGATCAAATACCACCAAAAGAAAGCTCTATTTGTGGGAAAAAAAGGACGCAAATTTCGTTTGGGTACAACGT
Organism: Glandirana rugosa; assembly: GCA_018402905.1. NCBI lineage: Eukaryota > Metazoa > Chordata > Amphibia > Anura > Ranidae > Glandirana > Glandirana rugosa. The sequence continues at coordinate 1,090,288 of BLSH010167782.1, read as the reverse complement.
CGCACGACCGCGCAATTGTCAGTTAAAGCGACGCATCGCCGAATCGCAAAAAGGGCTCCGGTCCTAAAGCAGCAAATCCTTCCGGGGCTGAAGTGGTTATATGTCGGATAGTGTGAACCCAGCCTTACGCTGCCCTGGACAAGATCAAACATATAATCTTGTCCTATAAACACAAAAAGGCTGCGCTACTAACAAAGTGATGAGTTCTTAACTATACTGTCAAGACTAAAAATAAAATTGTGAATAGTATAAACCACATGAGTGGAAATATATGAAAAATATAGAAATAAAACCCAACAATAATTAGGTTATGAGAAGTACATCTGAGTGAAACAGTTCATAAAGAAAGTCTCTTGTGAGCACAAAGCACACAAAATTTCTAAAGTATATAAAGTCCATCAACTGTAGAAGTTCATATGGACAAGAAAGTCCCAGGTGGGTGAAACACACCAAGTGGTTCTATTGATAAAACATTGTGAAAATCCTCCACAAGGTATTGAAGAAGCTTACCGAATGTAAGCGCAAAAAACGATTTTGCTTATCTCCCAGCCCGGGTCCCCGTTAAGGGTGTATAGGACTCCTCTCCAGGTACCCCATGGAGGCAGCTTAGCTTCGTCCCAAGGACCACCCAATATAGGAACGATCACCGATAGACAGTGGACAGATCTATTGTTTGCTAAACCGGGACCCCACTACAGGGTGCAGTCGGTTTCACCCACACATCTAGGAGGGCAGACTCTGTCCCAGTACATGTCATAAATGTAGAGAAAAAGAGCCTGCAATAGTGCATTATTGCTAAAAACTGGTTTAATATATAAAAAAAAGCACAGCATATTCAACAATCTGCGTATAAAAAGCATCAAGCCGACCAACTCAGTGTATGTGTCTCCAAGGCAGAAACGTCAGCACGTCCTACCGACGTACGTCACGGGGATAGTATAAACTTATCCTGTTGCCCCCTCCTGCATTGCACTCTGTCCAGGCCAGTTGCAAACCCCCTCCCTCCTCACGAGCCTGGTTTTATCAGCTCCTAATTGAATAATTGTCAATCCCCCCCACACCATCCCAGTATAAATGTAGTTGAATCTTTGGGATGGCTGGCAAAGGCTTGCCACTCCTTGCGCAAAATGTCACTCTGGCGACAAGTGTTTGGCGCTTGTACAAGGGCACTTTGACTAAGGCACTTCTAAAGCAAGTACAGCCATTTGTGTTCAACACCAATTTGCAAGGAAGTTCCCCATCATCTTCTAACTTTCCTCAACCTTCCTTCTGTTCCCCTCTCCACTCTCCAACATGCTCACACTAATCTTCTTTGCTATAACGTCCTCTCTCCTCAAACTCTCATTTCTTTACCCCCCCTCCAGCCCGCAACCTGTACATATCTCCCTCACTTCTGTCCACACAATATTGTTGCACTTATCACCTCCGGCCCATTCTAAGTTCATGCAGTGTCATCACTTCCACTACAGCATCTGCTCTCCTACAAATCCCACTGCCACCTTACCACCCTCACCCTCCTACTACTCCTAATGTCTGGGCACATCACACTGAACCCCTTTCCTCCTACACCCTATTCCCACCCCCAAAATTGACTGTCTATCTCCTCCAACAGTAGTCGTAACTTCCACTTTCTCATCCCAATTCCCCTGATTCCACAAGTCAGCTCCCCCCATATGTGTGCCCTCCGGAATGCCCGCTCAGTCCTAAACAAACTATCCTCTGTCAATGACCTTTTCCTCTCCAACTCCCTTAATCTATTTTCCATTACTGAAACCTGGCTCCAGGAATTCGACACTACCTTTCCAGCTGCCCTGTCCTACAGTGGCCTCTTCTGGACTCACTCGCCCAGACCCAGTGGACAAAAAGGAGGCGGCATTGGACTTCTCTCCCCGCAATGCACCTTCCAGGTTCTTTCCACACCTCCCTCTCTTTCCCCCTGCTCTTTCGAAGTGCACTGCATTTGTCTCCAACTTATCTGAGGGTCGCAATCATTTATCGGCCTCCCGGACCAGTGTCACGCTTTATGGATGACTTCTCCGCATGGCTACCCTATTTTCTATCCTCTGAAGTGTCTGCCATCATCCTAGGTGACTAACATTCAAATCACTGTTAATACCACAACCACTTCTCAATTACTCAACCTAACCTCCTCTTTTAACCAAACGCAATGGACACAAGCCACCACTCACTCCAACGGCAACACTCTTGACCTCCTATTCCCCCATAGCTGCCCTCCATGCAACCTCTCTAACACCCCTTTTCCTCTCTCTGATCACAACCTTATCCGTTTCACACTCTCCCTGTCTCCTACCTCCCATGCTGCCAACCTGCAAACCGCTACCCGCAGAATCCTTTGCCACCTCAACCCTTCCCTCCTTCATTCTGCTACTGATGGCCTTTACGACAAAATCGCACCCCTGTCCTGCCCAGACCAAACCACTTCCATCTACAACAACACACTGTCATCCTCCCTAGATACACTTGATCCTCTTTGCACACGCAGAACCCGGCCTCATTTGCTACAACCTTGGCTAACAGGCGACACCGGAAGTCTCAAGAGACACAGCTGTGCTCTTGAGCGAGCGTGGCATAAATCTAAATCCCTGCAAGACTTTACCCCTCTACAAATCTGCCCTTCTCAAATAAAACTCCACACTGCCAAATATACCTACTACAACACTCTCATCAAAACCCTCTCATCCAAACCTCGTCAACTGTTTTCTATCCTTAATTCCTTACTTCACCCCCCACTGCCCACACCCACCAACTTGCTTACCGCTCAGGAAATTGCCAACCATTTCAAAAGCAAAATCGACACAATTCACGTGGAGATATCCAGCATCCAACTTCCTCCCCTACCCAACACATCAGGTCCAACACCACACTCAATATTCTCCTTCTTCTGCCCTGTTACCACCAAGGAAGGTGATAAACTCCTCTCCATGGCCCACCTCACCACCTGTCCCCTGGACCCTGCCCCATCACAATTACTGCGACCACCTTCCCGCTCTATCCTAAACTCCCTAACCCACATCTTCAACCTCTCCCTCTCTTCTGACACCTTTCCCTCCCCGCTCAAACATGAACTGGTTACCTCCATACTTAAAAAACCCTCACTTGACCCCACCTGTTTGAATAAGTTAAGACCCGTCTCCCTGCTACTGTTTGCCTCCAAGCTTATCGAATGCCTTGTCCATAACCAAATGAGTTGCTACCTCACTGACAACATCCTTCTCGACCCCCTACAGTCCAGCTTCCGCCCACAACATTCCATTGAAACTACCCTACTAAAACTCACCCATGACCTGCTAACTGCTAAAACCAATGGCTAGTACTCCATACTTATACTCTTGGACCTCTCTGCTGCCTTCGACACAACTTGCCACCCGTTCCTCCTCAGCAAACTCCACTCCCTTGGCCTTCGTGATTCTGCTTTATCCTGGTTCTCCTCCTACCTATCTCAGTGCACTTTCAGTGTCACTTACAACTCCATCTCTTCCACTCCCCTTCCTCTTTTTGTTGGGGTACCCCAAGCCTCCGTCCTTTGGTCCCTCCTATTCTCTCTCTCCCCTGGGCCAGTTGATAACCTCCCATGGCTTCCAATACCACTTCTACGCCAACAACACCCAGATCTACTCCTCAACTCACGCCCTCGATCTCCTCACTGATCACAAACTTACTAAATGACATAATCGGTATGGATGTCACACCACTTTCTCAAACTTAATCTTTGTAAAACTGAGCTTGTTATATTCCTGGTCCTATTTC